>NPHW01003025.1:0-12818 GCA_002240705.1 Elaphomyces granulatus
AAACCCGGGAGGACGACGGATGCCCCACTAGCTAGCACCCATCCCACCACTCAAAGTGCCAGTCTAAAATGCTAGCACTGATCGAGTTTTCACCCGTCAAAGTGCAAAACGTCCGTGCACGAGCCGAGGGGGCTTGTCGTAGTGGGTACCCTAGCGGATCCGCCACGGCTTCACGTATCCGGACCAGCTGCGCCACGTCTTGAAAATCATCATGGTTCCACGATCTCGATGAGACAATGCGATTGCGATTAGAGATCACGATACCCGAATAACGGGCTTAAGGGATATGATAATGAGATATAGTAGCGAGGGAACTTGGGCAGAGAACCGAGCAGGGAATCTATATATTAGGTACACCAAGGCCCAAACGCACGGACGCTACGCTAAAAAAATTGCCCTTTCAGGCCTAAAGGCAGAGAAGACTTCATAATTGATATCAATTTTATAGTACATATGATGTACTGATCCCATGAATACGAGTAGCGGCAACTACAAGCGTCGCGGCCGAAAAGAATTCGTCTCACCGTCTGAGTTTCTGAGATAAGCGCAAAACAATTCTTCTTTTACGAGTCCTAGGGACAACTAATAAGAACATGCATTAGACATCCTTCTGAAGCGCCATCGGTGGCATCGTCCAGGAATGAGAGGATACCAGATGGGACGCCTTTGGCTAAGCTACAGCTATTATGTATTATATGTAGGCAGCAGCGGAATACTCCCAGGATTCAGAAGCAAGATGATGGACAAATTTGAAGACGATAGAAGCCAGACATCGTAGTCTAGGCGGATCGGCTTCGTTCACACATATTTATAATCCTGCTCTTTAATGTGCTCATGTTGGTTTAGTTAACGTTAACTGAGTTGGCTCACGGTCGAAGGGATTGATGAGATGGATCGCCAAACTGAGCGTATTCAAAACCCTCGATTTCTACGTATGTACATAGATAGATAAACACCTCCTCCTATTGCCAAAATGGCCGACCTACAGTCATTTACAAAGCTTAATAAACATGAGTCTGCCGAACATAGTATGATAGCGATACAAAGAGAAACTTGAATATTCAACTCTGGCGGAAGATACGCCGGAATAGAGATAAAAGGTAACAGAGGCCCCTAATCGATGACGGCTCTGACCACGCCGCTACCTAATATATTCTATATTATATCCCACGGCAAGGGGAGATTATTAAAGCTAATCCTACGTGTAGAAGCCTCTAAAGTTCCGTGTGATAGAAAAGAGAACGATCATGTTAAGTATAAGGAATCTGCTGTCGTTGACCTAGGTCCTAGTCATAACATACAAGACAAAGCCCGATATGTGCAAAAGGGCTTGAAACTTGAAACAAGAGAAAATGAAGTAGCCAATGAGTGTGAGTCAATATATAGTAGCCAAGAGTACCTCCATCAGTGGAGTGTCGACATTCCGGAGACCTTGGATCACTACGCACCTTGCTGACGGTCAAACCCGCAGCCCAAGAAATCGAGCCGAGGAATGCTCAAGCCCAACGCTTCACGCAGAAGGGGTTGGGGGTGAAGATCCCCTCCGGGTCAGCTGCCTTCCTTGCCTTCTGGAGCCTCTCGTACTTGGCCCGGTCTTCGTGATAATAATTCCAACACGCATCAAGGTCGTAATTGCCATACGAACCCCAGAACAAACGGCGGTCCTGCTGGCTAAAGACGCCCTTGGGGCCAATCCCTTCCTCGTCGTTGACTTTTTGCCACTCTTCCGCTCGATGTAGGCTCTCAGGCGTGTGAAAGCAGTCCAGCGTGGCCACGATGGTTGTGTCTCGCCAGCTGTAGGAGGTACCATTGTTGGCATTGGTCACAAACTTGGAGTGCTTTCCACCGAAATACTGCAATTGGGCGGACACCCAGCAACGATTTCCTTCGGGCTTGATGATGGTGTCGATGCGGTTTGTGACCCATGCGGCCCAATTGTCCTTGCCGAGCGTGGTCGACTTGGTCGAGTAGGTGCGCTTGACATACGGGTGGTCGAATTCGCGCACGTTCCGGAAGATCCATTCCGCCGTCAGCTCGGACATGGGCTTCTGTTGCACATTTCTACCGAGGATGGCACCTTCACGGATCCGATCAAACCAGGTCATATCACAGACGTCACTATGCTGAAAGGGAACCCATTGTGCATACACGACGATCGTCCTGGGCCAAAAGGGGACACCATCTTTTCCAAAAATTTCTGGATGTTCCTCCCTCATGTGGTCGTCCACATCGGGTATCAAGCTCGGGAGTTCGAAGGATGAGCTGAGCACACTAACACAGAAGTCGTAATTTCCTGGGAAGTCTTCGCTGTCCGACATCTCTACCAAAATATCCAATAGGCGTTTCAATGTCTCGGGCTCGTACCAGTATAGTGCCTTCATGCCTCGAGAGCCTTTGTGGTCGCTATCGCGATGGACCTCGATCGTGAAATGCGTCAGGACGCCGAGGTTTCCCGGACTCCCTCCAAGAAGGGCGTAGAACAGCTCGGGGTTATTATTCCTGGAGACTTCCTTCTCGTTTCCCTCGTGGTCGATTATCTCGAGCGTCGTAACGTGGTCTCCGAACAGACCGAAGCTGCGACCCAATTGGCCATATCCACCGGTCTGGACGTGGCCTCCAAGGTGAACATTGACGCACTGTCCGTGCGGTACAAAAACATGATTGTCCCCGAGATATTTGTTGAATTCCCCCAAAGCCCAGCTGACGCTTGTGCGAACAAAAGTTTTCGGGCCCACCTCGAAAATGGTTCGGTCGTTGGGATTTCTGAAAGTCATTTTCAGGTCTAGCTGGATGTTAGGTCCGGCCGTCGACGATGCACCACTGTATTGGTGGCCTCCAGTCCGGACCGCCACGGCGATTTTTTTCGATCTTGCGTACTGGAGTGCAAGGGCAATATCATGCTTATTACGGGGTTGAATTATCAAAGCCGGGTGCATGTGGTGATCTTCTTCATGGCTAGTGGTTGCATACTGGTAACGATTCTCCTCATATTTGGCTGTCCCTTGCAGGTACTGAGGGCCTACTATTCCCTCGATAGTGGCCATGATGTCGAAGTTAGTCTATCTGAAGGACCTGGTGTAAAAGATGTACATGTCCAGTAGCCAACATTTTGCGGACAGACAGACTATATCTTTATATGTCACCATCTCCAGCTTTCGCCTGGGGCCGAAAGTCGGCGGGGCAATGACATGACCAGGCATTAGCCAGCTTCAACTGGACTGATCAGCCTCAGCTGGCCTCTATTTGCAAGGAAAGGATTGGCTTGTGCGAATTGTCCCCGTTGATTCGCTCTAGTCCCGACCGTCCAGGTTGTGTGCATGAAAGCTGAAGGTCCTAGTGCTGGCTTCATAATTATAACAACGACTCCTTACTAATCTTTGATATTGACGATTTGATTATTATATCTCGGTTCCTCTATCTTCTTTGTACAGAATATGGGGTATAATTACACATGTATGATTTATTAGAATACTTAGGACCTTTCCTTGAATGTGTTATCAATTAATTGCTCTGATCTATCTGGTGTCCACGCACACGGAAGCTCAGTTGCCTAGTGTATGGGAGCGAAAACAAATGATCCACTTAATTACATGCCAATATAAAGCTTGAGTCTTGACACATAGTTTCTAATTATGCCCGGCAAACAATCGCGGCACATTGGTCATTATTATTAGAACTTCTCAAGCATGAAAGCTGATTTATTTCAGCCATCAACATATGATGATAATATGCAGGTGTTACCCCGCAGGTCCCGCGAGATCCCCGCACTTACCGCAGATGGCAGCTGTTCAAGAGTATGATGATAATAAGTTACCTGTCACATTATTATTTTGGCTGGACGGAATAGGATGACTTATAGTATTAATAAGATTGAACCAACTCTTATTCTTTACAATTGAAACAGATATAAGTCGTGGTTCATGCTTGAGCCATTATATGATATATATGATAGTATGTAGTACACATGTGTACTTTGTATGGTCCAGTATGTATAAGAGCTGATAAAGTAAGCTGGGCTGGAACTGCACGTCATCATGGTTGTCATTGGATGTTGGCCATGTTCCAAGCGGGGAATTTCCGTGAGCTGAGAAATGGACAACTCAGCCAATGGGAGCATGCCGAGATAAGAAGTCTAAAGAAGGTTTGACATTGCGCATTTGAATTATTATAATCAGCTGCAGGATGTACATATCATGCAAGAAACGGAACTTGTTTCTTGAATCCAGAGTTCTTGTATACCACTAGCTGCTGCTGCAGTACTGAATACGACTTGTACGATTCTGCATAAAGTTATTATTACTCATAGACTCATACCTAGATGATACATGTACTAAAAATCAAAGTCTTTCACGCTCTAGAAACTGAATGGATCCAATTGAGAATGAGTGATCTATCTATGTGATGACTACATAGCCAGCGGCAGAGCGACAAATATATTGCTGTTGAACCCTTCAAATGCTTGTCTATATAATATTTGGTTCTTTGAGCACCTGATATTCTCTTTTTGCAGCAGCAGCAGCAGCAGAATATCGAAATAGGGTGCGGATTCCCAAATAAAATGAGATACAACTTGTAGAAATCATCAAGAGAATATAACATTGAAGAAAGAAAAGGAAAATAAAGTCATGTCATTGTAGCCTGTAGGATGCACCATTCTCGTGCTGCAATTCATCACAATGTGATCTGGTCAAGATCCGAAACCAGAACCTCAACCCTCCACCCAGATAAAAACTGTCAACCTGAGTTGGTATGCACAAGCATTATTGATGTCGTGCCGATCACTGATTGGCACCATGACAGTAAGCTTAAGCCACCAACATCATGGTTAATTTGTTTCACTCTTTCCCAGTATCATTTTTGACCTGTTAATGTATGTAGTAATGTCGTGACGTCCCACCCAACTTCTTTTTGTTTTCACCCCAACTAGGGACTAGTTAAACCCAATAGGCCCTAGGGTTAGGAGCTCGTCATCATGGAATCATGATCGTCATTCTTTTTCTTGAATTCAGCTCTGTTCCAGACTTTGTTCTTGGTTAATCTCATTGGAGATTTAACCAATTCCCTATTATGTATATAGATAGGCATAGGAGAGAAGTGCCATTAACATAAATATCCTCTCCTCCGGACCATGCAGTCTGGCGAATCGGGTAATCAATGGTTATTTTAGGTCAATATAACATGCTGTCTCGAGCCCTTTTATTTTCTTCCCAGCTCAAGTCATCAAAAACATTAAGTCCGACGTTGATCAGAAGGCCTTTGGAATAGGATACTCAAGGACCCAGCATTATGGAGCTGCTGAAGTCCTGGGGAGCAGTGCGGCGTGCCCAGCATTCACGCTGGACTATCAACATTCTATCCCCAATAGCTATACCCGACAAGCTCGAAGCAGCGTCATGTTTATATCCCTACGTTATCCCTCATCTCGCCAGCTTTAAAACCAGTCTTCAAAACCGGAGGGAAGTACCATGCCGTTATTGTAATTGAAGATATGTAAAAAAAGCCCAAGGGAAGCGTTGCAATTGGTTTTTGCACCCAACCCGACTGCAACTTGCCTTGGCCGACGCGACTCGCGTGGCTTTAGGACCGAATTCCCGTATAGAATTACTCGCTTCGTGAGAACTCACCCGGAGCGAACCGGCAGTGGGTTTTATTAATTCCTGCCCGTTTACGTTCCGACTATGAAAATGTCAGTCATGGGCTCGGTATCGTCTGCCTCCGAGGCCTTGCGTTCATGGGCTTGAGCCGATCTGCCACAGTAATTAGAAACCAGTTCATTATGTCTGCTCACCCATCTATCAAGCTCACTGTGGGCAAAAAGAAGGCATAGTAGTAATCGTTTGTAGTAAGTGATCACCAACTTACTTTTCTTGTTACGGTTACGGATGGCTTTCTTTGCTGCTATTACGCGATTAGTTTTGTGGACTTGTTGATTGGTAATTGTCTTCAAAGTTAGGTCGGTGGCCCACCCCTCCTCAGACTGGAGTAGCCATAGCTCCATTTGGTGGACCATGATTGTTGGGTGGATATTATGTCTTCCCACTTTGTAGAAGACACGCCCTGACGAGTTTCAGCATACATATTGAATAAGGACTTTTTTTCAATGATTCTCCCGTCCTGAGCTTGGTGCTGACATCTGGACCAAGCATAAGATTACCGTACGTGGTCGAAAAGATTTGTCTCACCGTCTGAGGTTGCTGAGATAACCAAGTGTCGAATCGAGAGGCACCACGGGGCGCACATAGGAGTACGGGAAGGGCGTTAAAGACGAAGTAGGAGACATTTTTACTGCAGACAACCCGAATGGTGTTCGCCAGCAATCAACATCGGACCGTGCCACAAGCAGGACAGACACTACTGGGAAAACCTTGATATTGCCACCTTGGCATCTTTCATGATTGTGAAGGGGAGTTTATCGTTATCGACGTCAACAGTACTGCTCGAGCCAGAAACATGGTATTGTCGCCATCTACTGTCATTCATACGGACAAAGAGCAAAGGCAAAACATTTACGATCGTAGCTATACCTTAATCTGGATCCAACTTAGCTGCTGCCCCTAGCCTCAATCTGTAGGCTATATACTCATATACCCTGTCGGTAGAACACGGGGTGGGTACACGTAAAGTACGAAGGTATAGGTTTTTTCTTGAGTCTTGGTTGTTCTTAATTCTTGTCTATGGGGATCTGTCTGCCCTTTTATAGACAACGCTAACTAAATGACGGGTGCATTATCAAAGTCCCGTCTCAAAGTTCCGTCGAGTCAAAGGAATGAGTCATACTCCTCGAGTCAGGAATGACTCACAAGGAACATTCCATACAACAAAGAGTACAACAAAGAAATGATATGTACCGACATACCCATATACGCTGCGTGATCATCTATCTATGAGAGCTACCATATACTGTGGTTGAGTACAAGAATAGTAACGGTGCCCTAAGATTGTAAGGTGAGTACAGGATACGTATATAGATAGATACAGAGGAGAGTGAGTGCTGTATACCTCACTTATAGATACTGTATCTAGGATGCGTAGACTGTAGAGCTTAGTAGTTATGTAGATAGGACTAGATCTAAGGACACTGTAAGCTATATCTGTGTACACATAGTAGGAGACCAGAGTCACATCTGACTTACACTTATAACATTAGATGTGAGGACGGCTTCCTGAGACTACATAGATATCATAGAACTGCACCATATTCTTTACCTCGTCAAATCTCACGGGGTGAAAGCATGTTTCGAGATTAACTAGCACCGAATTTAGATGCCCTATTAAGGTCGTGGAGGTCCTGCATCTGAATAGTAAGGAGTCTAAGAAATGCTCTATATCTATTGGTCAATCCTAGCGTTCTAGTTGAAGGATCAATCGCCCGTTGCCTCTTAAAGGATAAAAGATTCATTCCTGGCATGCCGGTCGAACTCCCGTTTAGTGTGCGCAAAGAGGACCATCTCCCAACTGGGCAAGGAACTAGTTAGTGCATAGCATATTCAACAAGTTCCTACCGGAACGTTGTGGAGAATCGAGATGCCATGTCAACGCATAATTATAGCAATCTTCGGAATTCCGGCGGCAAATGGATAACTTTCAGCGAGGCAAGAGCGTTGTCAACGAGCCATTTCAACGGGGTGGAATCAAGCAAATTGTCATAGATTTGCCTTACTTTACCGCCCCCCACACCGCCGGCGGCTCTGTATGTACATAGCTTATTAGCTTCTTTTAGCTCTACCATCTGTACACAGTGCCATTTTCTGTTACATTTGGTAGCATGTCCCCGTTTCTTTCGGGATTTTTCTTACGGTTGTGCCCTTTTGACCGCAGCTCCTCTGTGGATTGATTCGGCTAAATCCTTTGTTTTTTTCCTGTCTGAACTCGATTGACTACTATAGCATCCAGCTAGATTGACGAGTTTTTTGTTTCCTTTTCCTGTCTGAGCTCGATTGGCTAGCATCTGACTAGATTGACGAGCATTCCTCCTCCCTCCTTGAACTCGATTGACTAGCATCTGGCTAGATTGACGAGTTCCATCCCCCCTTCTTATTCTACTAGTATCTCCTATAATGACTACTGAGGCTCTGTTGGAACGCACGCGAACCACGGCTCACTAGGGAGATAGAGCCTTGTCAATATCATCACGGCTATCAACACCTGATTTTGAGACTCCATCGCAGCGTGAGGATAATAAGGGCACTAAAAAATCCTAGCCGCTACTGCCAAAGGGAAATACGACCAGTCGCTCAAAGAGAATCGTTCCGAGCTCCTACGATTCCAGCACCACCTTCCCCCTCTACACAGCTTCCTTTCTCTGTGGAGCAACCTCATTCATCTTCACCACCGTCTCCGCGTTCCTACACAATGCCAGAACCCTTGAGCGAGGAACCCTTGAGCGAGGACAGAATCAGAGCCATCGTTGCTGACGCTATGGCTGCTGCCTTCGCTCGCAATATTTCCTCGCAAGGACCACCTCCAGGACCACCTGGACCCCCGGGGCACTCGCCGCAATCCAGCCACGGCAATGGCAATAATGGAGGAGATGGCAACGCCAGCAGCAACTGGCGCATTGAGGACCTAGGTTACTTCAACCCCGACCTTGCAGACCCTGCTGACGTCCCTGTGAAAACGATTAGCAACCATACTCACTATCGAGATGTCTACGTATTCATCGAACGCCTAAAGGACCTCCAAGCCATAAAGGAAGAAGAGCTGGTGGGAACAACATACATGCAAGTCTGCGGGGTACTGCCCTTGACTGGTACACGGTGGAATTAACTGAGTTCGAGAGACGATCTCTATCTGAGGGGTGGTATTCAATGCTTTTGGCCAGGTTCAAGCTGAGAGCATCCAAGAGGTGAATAAAATGAGAGATTTGTTGTACGGCCCGGAGGAGGTACTCAAAGGAAAGTCGACGAGAGCCTTCGCGCAGACAGTATTTCGACACAGCCAAGCGGCCGGCTTGCCGTCACAGTACAACCAGTTGACCCAGGCGTGGACGAAGCTACATCCTAACCTACGCAGAGACATACCGGAACCCACGGAAGATACCAAAGTCACTGAGTTTCTTGCACACCTGGAGCCCAAGAAGATATCTGGCGCGACATCGCGAATTCTTCCCAGAGACACGGCAATTACCAAAACCAGAATCGTCAAGTCTCCAATTACTCAATGTGTGGTCGTGGCTATCCTCTTACGGTCAGAGAGATTTATTTGCTAATTCCAATCAATCCTATCAGGCATTTCCGAATCAGGATTACCCGCCTTATAGGTCGTATTACCCCCAACAGCAAGGCAGGAGCCAGTATGGTCCTCCCCAAAATCCTCCCCAAGTTCAATTTCGGAATTATTCGTCAACGCCACCGGCTGGAAATAGGTCAGACTCTAAGCAAAAGCAAATAAACTATCCGAAACAACCAACTGGGCTGAAGGCGGCAGCTTCAGTGTGCAAGACAACACCGTGCTCGAGCTCGATGGTGCATCCGGGACGACTTCCATGTGCTTCTACGACATCTACTGGTACGAGAGCGACCTGACTGCAGGGGAGCGGCAAGCGTACAACGTGAAAGTGGACAAGGAGCTGCGTGCTCGTTCAGACGATCATCCTAGTATCCTAGAGCTTGAAGTGCAGTGACCTAAATGCTGTAAGATGGCGCCTATCGCCCGGTACACTGGCAGCATCCGCAAGGCGGTGTGCCCGCTCAAGCAATGCGGCCGGTCATTCGTGCCTGAGCCAGAGCACTTGATAAGTGACTGGGCATGAATACGGCGGCTGTGACCTATCGGAGCCTCCTTTAGAGCTGTTTCCATCCGGAGAATTTTTTAACTTCATACATTTGCCTGCTGGCATCAGTGTTGGTCTGCGCTCTTCATTCAGGCGTAGATGGCTTCATCTGGTCACTGTTAGCTAGATCGAAGTGTATTTATTGTATGGAACATTTCGTTTTTATATTCCATTGTTCCTTTGTCGTTCCTTGCCTCCCGGCACCCTTAAGTCAACTCATCTTCCTCAGATCCACATTCGTTTTCGTTCTTGTTTTCATCTATTAGGGACCATCACAGCAGGCCTCATATTAATAATAGACTGCACAGTGCAGGATGCATGCAATCAGAGGCCGAAGCCGTTTTTTTTTTAGTTTTTTCTTATTATTTCGTTTCAGTTATGTAGTTAGAGCAGGAACTCACTACGATACTAAAACTTGAACAATGACCGTCAATCAACTTGTTAATTTGGCGAACGAACCATTTTGTTACGAGACCAATTGGAACCAAGCGTTTAATAATAAACTAATCTGCTAGGGCGTAGAGAAATGAATTTAAAATCCATGTGGATAACAATATTACCATCATCTCATACCAAAGCATTATCATCTATCAGCTCCAGTGGCTTGTGAATATGCATTAATTGTGTCAAGTCTGACTCCAAGGAAGCTGATATAGCTCTATTTTCAAGTCGATGCATGGCTAGATAGTTGGTGTTGCACATGATTCGTGCAGCAGAAAATGGTGTGCAGGAAAATATATGGATTTTGAGCTAAGATATACAAAGCCGCCGGCGGTGTGGGGGGCGGTAAGAGATACCCGGCAAATCTATGACGTCGTCTCGTAGTACATAGCATTCAGGCAATACATGAATATGTAGAAACTCACATCCACAGTCTGAAAAGGAAAATAGGTTAAATAATGCAAGGTCTGAAATGCTCTGAAGTGACGAGAAACAGAAACTCACAGTCACGGTCTGAAAAAAGGTAGATAAATGAATGGGCTAAGGTAAAGTGAGAATAGAAATTCAGATGCATATATATAAGAGAGAAGCCTTTGGCCGATCATTAGTACTCTCTGGCTGGGCGATAAGATGTTGAGTACGATAATTTCGTCTTTAGAGCTCCAAAGAGATATTGGGCTCTCTAGGTCGCAGCAAGAGGCAGTGGCCACTTTTCTGGTCAACAACTTTGCTTCAATCCTGATTTTTGCTGTCATGTGCGGCTTCTCAATTTTTCGTGGGTTTGTTCCGGGGAAGAAGATGTCAAATGTCACGTACTCCGTGGATTCAAACACGGCAGCCATTCCCTTGACGGGAATTGGCACGGTAATACGGCGCGGAAGTCCTGGACTACATACACGATTCAATCCTCTGGAAGGCTGTAGCCGGTGCGTCATCGCATTTGCGAAGATGGGCATGGAGAATGTTGTTTGACGGGAAGTCATTATGGCATTGAAGACAAGAGACTGCCTCCTCTGTGTCATTGTTTATGGGATCAGTAGGTGCGTCCAAAACATCATTTGAGCGTAAGAAATCGTCTTGGTAATCCACCAGATAATGGTCATCCTTATTAGGCAATTATTCACTGGGGGGCTCGAATGCTCAACTGGTCGAACGTACTTGTTCTCAGTTGGGGGGCATGCAGGCTTGTCTGTCAGTACCCCATGAGTTAAGGAATGTGAGTGAGCCTGGAGCGCACTTCGTCAAGACCACGGCATGGCCGCCGCTGTCCGGTGGTGATGTCCGGTGGTGAGCGGTGCTGTGCCATCTGATCGCGCTTGAGCACCGTCTTGCAAGTGGCCTCACTCCCGAAATGTTGGTAAAATGTAGCCCAACCTGTGTATGAGAGGCGGAACGTTGCCAGCTGGCGTGCTCCATCTTCATCTACCTTCCGAAAACGGAGTGGACGATACGGTCGATACCAGGTGATCGCCTCCTTTAATACCTCTTCCATTAGGCGTCGCTGGAAACTTGTCCTTAATCCTTCCCAGAATCCCGTCGAAGCTCGGATAGCCTCCCTCACGACCTACGACCCGAGCGAGAGACATGTGGAGTGCCGTAGCGGTGGCATGGGCGTAGCAAGTCGGCAAACCTTTCTGATATGACCCATACTGGGCCCTGGCAAGTGTCTCCATGCGCAGTATTGATGATTTTATCCATATCCAAGCGTCCTACAATGTCCAACTGCCGAGCCAAACCTCGCGGAGAGTAACATGGAGCAGAACTCGTCGAGCAGCGCCGCACTGCTCACTAGAGTATAGTGTATAGTGCGCACTCGCCAGATGATGGTATCTCCCATCCCATCGATGTGAGTACGGGTATGGGATGCTCATCGACAGGGACGGTAGAAGCCATACTATTCCGTTTCACTTTCTGTAAGCTCGACTGGAGCGGAAGACTTGAGTAATGCTCTAAGTTCGGGGATGCGCATGAGCTGCTCGGCATACTTTTTGGTTGACGCCGTGGACGCCGCTTCATGGCATTTTAAATCTGTACTCCCTCTTTCAGCTCGGTGATATGTGACGGACGGGCTGTCGGGGCCGGCAAAAAGTTACTGCCCCGTGTTATCGGGAATGGGCGGTGTACGGTTTCGCACACCGCCTTGTCTATATGTTTGTAAGCGATTTGCGCAAGCAATCTACTTACCTCAGTTTCCTCAGACTCAGCACCCGCTTCACCGCCTTTGGAACGGCTGAGGGACTGAGGTAACAATCTACAAGTGATGTTGTGTTAAATCAAAATTATTTTTTCTTCTATCTTTTTATGGCCAAGCCTTAAAATTTGGACGACATAAGATAAAAGCTCAACGATAAAGAAATTAAGTAGCAATTGGCCGTATTGTAGCTGTTCACGTTGAAAGGACATGCGCTCGTAGAGGCCATAGAGGCCATGTCGTCCTCGATATCACGGAAAGGCAAATGATTAAGACTTACATAGGCGATATAGAAGAAATACAAGCCCACTCTGACACTCTGGCCATCTCCCGGACCACTCCCTGACCTTTTATTACGCTGTTACTGCTCCTCCTTCTACTAGGTATACCGTAACTACCCCGCCATTCTTCCGG
>NPHW01003028.1:0-13159 GCA_002240705.1 Elaphomyces granulatus
ATGGAGGTTGAGTTGATAGTGATGATGGTATCGTAGAAAACGGTGAACGATATCAAACATCACTATCAACTCAACCTCCATATGATCATCAAGGGCTCTGTTGGGGATACATTTAACCTACAATTTGCTTCGAGAGTGTTTTTTTACCCCTAAAATTAACCATCATGATTTGTCTTCTATCCTCCGATGCGAAGGAGTGCAAGAAAGAACTCTAGACGTGAGATGAGCGACAATAAGGTGTTCAACATCGCTCACAGAGAGCGGCGGTCGCAGTATTTATGCAATTTCCAATTTATATAAGCAATAGGTAAGCAATAGGCAAGCTGTGGTAAATGAAGACGATCTCGTGATGGGAGATGAGAAGGATCTTGCCGTGCCGAAGTTGAAGGGGAAGTCATGCAAGATGCCCTTTTCGGCGTCGATTCCCCCGATTTACAAACTATAGAAATACCTTTCATCCAGAGGCCGTCGCACGGACAAGTAAGATACAATACAACCTTGGACGACACGCAGTGGTCTAAGAAAAACGCTACTACAATGAGCCATGGCATGGATGGAAGGCATATAGAGCCTAAAGTTCCCTAAACCAACACTTGCCTCTGATGTTACGGGACCGGTTGAGGAGACTCATGCATTAAGTGGACTTGTAATTAAAGGTCAAGCCGTCAAACTTCGAGGCTGGGAGTGCTGAACTATTCCACACCGTACTCAAAGGTAGCGGCTGCGGAGGGCTTGACTAATGGTGCTCATTCGGCTAGCCATGCCACCCTGTTGCATATTACTCAGAAGGGCCTCCTCCAATGCGGATTGTGTAACACTAGCATCTACAGGTATCCGTTAGCCATAGATTAGAAACCTGACAATACAGATGTAGAATGAGATGTCTACCATCCAAGTCGCTAAAGCTGCTTCCCATGCTTGGGGTCTCTTCACTGCTCTCTTTACCGGAGGCAAGCTGTTGTGGGCTGAGGCGACTCAGCCCTGAGGGCCGTTGGCCGCTTAAGGGTGCCGATGGCCGGACCGGTCGTCGAGCGCCTTCCATCTGAGGTGTCCCAACAGCGCCCCCGGAGCTGGCAGAGCTTGTTAATGAGCCGCTTTGCATCAGTCGCCTAGTGGGGGCGTATTCGGTCGCGCGTCTCCGTTGAAGCTCTGTATGGTCACCTGCCTGGTGAAGATTGTCATTCGAATCGTTTCCGTGCACTTCTCGGGTCGGCGGACCTGTATTGCTAGGGAAAGGGAGAAATGCTGGGGGCTCGTCTTCATCCTGGTCATCATCGCGCACGCCTGGCTTGTGCATCGAAAATTTCCCAAACCGCTTAAACCCAGGAACTCTTCTATTCGGACCCCCCTGATCAGAGTCCGAATCAGACTCATCTGACGACGATAGCGACGGGCTCTCCTCTTCGAACTTCGGAGATCTTTGCAAGATGGCCAACGCTGGTCGCTCCCGCATGTTCACAGGAGTTCCCCGCCCCGTTGCTTCCCGCTCTTTGATGGTGACTGTTGTGGCACCTCGTGGTGACGACCCCCGACGAGCCTTGCCCTGGGTGACGGTGGCCGTAGAGTTAGTCCGAACCGAGGGGGTAGCTACAGGAGTTAGTAATGAAATAGACGAATTCGTAGACGTTGGAAAAAAATCACCCTTGTGACGGGTAGATGTGGTCGGGCTGCTCTCTGCTCGCGATGGGAAAGATTCTTTCTGCAGCGTCTGCAACCGGGAGGGTCCACGAGTACCTTCCAGCAATCAGTCATCTAAATTATTCTGCTTTCGGAAGTTCTACCATTGCTGCTAACCAACTTCGCCGCTTGACCACCTATGGCAGCGCTGCCAGACGCCGAGCCTGGAGCTGGCAAGGGCGAATTTGCGTGGGAATTACCCACTCTTCGCATCTGTTCTCGGACCTGCGACAGCTGTCTGTCATAAAGCCATGCTGCCTGCTGCAGAAGGAAGGGAAGGGTCACTTCGAAGTTCTCAGCCCTGCTTAAGCGGTCAGAAGCTGCGTTCACGTGTCATCTGGATAGTGTCATACAATCGCTTCCCTACAACCTCAGTTAGCAAACGTTCAGAGCCATAGACCAAGGGGGGGGGAATACAGTCAATATCATCTCCTTTTGAGGGCCTCGAGAGAATCTCCCAGAGAGCACTGTCCTTGGTCGCGCTCCAATTGACCTACCCCAATTTCCCCATTATCAGTATCTCTTAGTGCAGTTTGCCACAGTATGGTAGGATCTGGACGGATCTACCGGTGGAGGATCGACGAAATCTCCACGGGGAAATGGGAGACGAATGAAGACCGTGAAATGGGCATCGGATTCTTGGGATTGGCGTGCCATCGCTAAGATCGCAAGAAAAAACACCTCGCTGCACCGACGCGGTTCTAAATTGAGAATGAAATGCTCGATGTCGGATGGTTCGGCGCCAAACGAGGCCAAGACTACTGCACAAATGATCTTGGCGCTTGTATTTTACATCCGCATACTAGCTCCGTACATACCGGGTATGGTGATGTAAAATACGGGTGTCTTTGATCAAGAACTACATACATATGTACAATGAAGCTAATAAGAAAGCACCATGAAGGAATTAAAGAAGAAAGAAAAGAAGGTATACTTATAATATACTACTGTTTGCTGCTCTAATCTTGGACGTTGCAAAACTACCGTGACATACAACATGCTAATCCCCAATTGAGACCTTAGCTGTGGTGTCAGCTCATTGCTCAAAGAGAACAATGAATAACCAAATCGCCAAATTGTACAAAAAAGATATCGTGAAATTGTCTATCGTGAGGATATACTCAACCTCAAACTACTTCCCAGAAAATGCGTCTTTGACATAAAATGTGCCAACTTCACCGAATGGAGAGCTCATTAGGTCGTCTGTGGAAACTACCAATGGCCTACCTACTGTGATTTTGATGATGCGTACGCTCAGTAAGTACCAAAGAAATGACTTGTCGTTCAAACAGCGGTTGTCTGCTTATGCTTATGTTAAGTTGGTGGGACTTCTTACAATGAAAAGAAAGTTGTCCAATACTGAATATGTCCTCACTGGAGTGATAAATTGATAATCGTTAATCCGGGTACTGCAGAGTTCATCAGTTCTCTTATTTCCTGACTGAGAGTGAGAAGCTTATAGTAGTAACCGAGGGAAACGATGAACAATTGAGCAATGACAAAGACAATCCTTCTCAAAATGGCTTGATATTATTTTCAAAATAATTACTATGCTCACTATCTTTTATGGTATATCCTACTCTCAGTAAGCTGGTATCTATGACACTACATAGACCGAAAGGACAGAATGCAATAAAGCAATGAGTGATATTTTATTTATCGCTTCATCTACAACCATCTTAGCTATGTATCAGTCTTGCTAACTATCGACCATGCTATTGCATCCAGAAAATAATAGCCATTTCACTTACAGGCGGGATTTCCGAATTACAAGATATTATCCATTCCAAGAACATAGATCATCTCTTCGGTGAAAGCTACTTCTACTGTACACTACTTGAGTCTATACGTTGCGGTGGCTATCTAGTAGACAAGATATAGAATTTGCTCTTGTTCTATATCCTACGGAATACGTGGTGGACAGCTTCAGGCCGTGGTAGAAGACTTCAGATGTATGTAATCCAACTTCACTAGTTACATACATCAACAGATTGTGTATTTATGCAAATTCAATTCTGTACATACCTCGATTCCTTTCTTCAGACTGGTCGCACCTATTGCCGGATCGGTCTGTGGGTATCGGGATGCCGTAACCGACATCCATCATGAACCAATGCGGCGTACAAAATGTGTTATATCGGATTCTTAAGCTTTGCGGCCACAATCATGAAGCAACTCAATAGAAACCGATAAAGAGAATGAGATAGATAAAAGTACCATCCAATAAGGATGTGATCAAAAACCGCATCATTCTAATATCACAATTTCCTTCCATAGGGAAAAACCTTGACTGATTTTCCACCTTTATTAAATACAAACCTTCATTGTTGACTGTCCCGATCCGGGAGTGCCGTGGGGCGTTTATACTGCAGTCAAACCATGGGTCCGATGGCAGCCGAGACGGAACGGACCGCCCAACCACGTGGTTCGGATGGAAATTACCTGCAGTACCTCTATGTCGCTACGCGGTTTTAGTTGGTGATTAGTGGTGATTAACTCACAGACTACTGCTAGTAATAGTGCTAGCTAATTGCCCAAGGTCTATCCAAAACTATAATTCGTCTGGCATTCGTATTTCACCCTGGTCATGACGGCCTATGCTTCCTGTTGGCCACTGATATCGACCCTGCCATGAGTGTTGTCATGATGATTGGTAATCTTGATATTCGGCTATGATTTAATTTCTCGAACGAAAATTTCTGGATTGGCCTTTCATTGCCTCTTTATTTCCTAGTTGTCTCCTTCTCCGCTAGCCTCGAATGGCGCGTGCGCCAGCTTGCGTATGAGGCGCCCCAACTCGTTCGCCCACCTTTTCCTCCATTATCGCCATTGTAAGTCGGGGGGAAGTCCAGCATGGAGAGGTTGCCGGAGTCGGTGATTGACGAGAATCGATATCGCACTGAAGTGCTCCTCCTACACGATGAAGAAACGGAGCATGACCTAGAACAGAAGCTACTAGACGAGGCACTCGAGCTGGGCTTGAAGCTGCCGGGAATAGAGATTGCGACATCGCTGGCAACATCGATGTCGTCGGGGGCGATCGAGCTTTTGTCACCTTTATCAGTGACCCGACCATCTTTCGAACAGGGCTCATCTTTCGAGCAGGGCTCATCGAATATAACATCCCGCAAGGCATCTATTGATCCACTTGACACTTCCCTGTCGGAAACCACTCCCTCATCGCCCAATGTTCATGACGGCAGTCTTCCCTCTGTCGCCTCTCTTTCAACATGCCCGACGTCTCAGGGTTCCAGTAATGGTAGGTCGCTGCACGGGAGCGATGGAGTCCCAGCTCGGAGTGAACGTCGCCAGTCCACACCAAACGCCTTCCTAGGAAGCGGAAAGAGAAGGAGCTTCATACAGGCCATTGGAAAGCTGCCATTCCGGAAACGGAGAGCCTCGTTGACAACGCCTCTTCCTCCGAGCGCTGATATCACCGTAAAAGGGGAGGACGGGCAACTCGACCGTGTCTTCATCGGCGCCGAGCGAGAAGACAGGGATACTGCTGGGTCGAAAGAAGGGGTATTTCTCAAACTAGAAGTTCCGATTCTTGACGAGGCGGCGCTACAGAGGAGTCTGGGCAATCTGGAATTAAGGGAAATGCGCGAATCTCACAAAGCGGAAATAACCCGACATATAGCTCTGCAAACTGATACCCTTCATTGGCTCCGGGCTCAACACTGCGCTGCTATAGCCAACAAACGGTGGTCAAACGAGCTGGAGGAAAAGGAGAAGCGTGAACGGGTGAGAATATGTCATTACTTTCGTCCATATTTCACGTTCAATTGGAGGGAGATTCGAACTTGGCTGACATTCTACCCTTTTGTTTTCTATTCAGAATATCGCCAATGCAGCTCGCCTGGAAGAGCGCCATATCGCCGCCGAGGTAGACCAGCGCAAAGAATTTGAACGGGAGAAGCGGAACTCTCAGACCCGTATTAAGTATATGGAACGCTACTGCGGCACTCCTAGTCCAACTCCACCTCCGGCCGAGATAGCTCCTGCAGCAGCGTCTGATTCTAAACAACTGGTCAGGAAAATAACACACCGCCAAAAGCAGCAGCTAGCGCAGGAGTACCTGGACCAGGAATCCATGGATCAACTTCATGAGGCAAAGATCAAGGTGCTCCGGGACCGACAGGAGAGACAGCTCCAGGAAGCTATCTCACGAATGGAGAAGGAATTAGAGCAGCTCGTCGATCAGAATGCCGCAAGTATTGCAGATTTGGAACGAAAGAATCAACAAGAAGAGCAATCCGTACTAGCAGCCCTTGACATGAAACGGGCCAGGCTGATCCACCGCTGGACTTTGGAAGAAGCGATTCTTCGTAAAAAGTTCCAGCTGCGGGATGGGCTACCATACGGGCCACTGCCTCCGCTCTCTCTCGGCGACCTCGAAGTTATCAGCAAGCCGGTTCTGCGAGATCCCTGGATAAGTAACCGATCTTAGATGCTAACAGGGCGCAAGCCTTTTTTTTTTTTTTGAGTTGATGTCTCTAATCTAATGACGTGATGCCATAGTGATACCCTTCTCTTTGTCCTATATATATATATACTTTTTTTTTTTCATTTCCCTGCATAGCGCATCGTCAATCCCAAATAATGTAAAGTTAAATCCATCTTTTCCTATCCTATTTAAAAGAGCTTTTGTTGACTTGGACCTTGGAAGTTCAATTTTACCTTGCACATATACATCCACTTGCCTGGTCTGGCTACCCTCTTCTTTTCTTTTCGTCCTCGTCCCCCATCTTCACTTTCTCCCTTCTCTTCTCTATGTAGTATATAGAGACTGACACTATCTTTTCTCTTTTCCGATGAACAAATTCCATACCCGTTAGCACCCTCTCTCTCTCTTCTGTGAATCATCCTCATCGCAGGCAAAATCTATAGAAGGCCTGTTTACTATACTTGGCATGGAAATTTCCACCTTTTTCTTTATTTATTGTTTTTAATTTTCTTACATGTAATCTTACGTTACTTGAGAACCGGGGTTCATATCATAGGCTTCTTTCACTGTTCAGTGATATAATGATCGAAGGTTGCTTTTGCTGGTCTCAGACAACTACCTACATTCCTTCCAAGATAAAATATATAGAGAGAAATCAAATGTATGTAGTGCCCTTGCATAGATTTATTATGTATGATATGATAGTAGCTTTCTTATGTATTCCCCAACGACCTTAAGCTTGTGCTCACCGTCATCCGGCTCACTTTGTCTGTCTACGATAATGAGGTATACTGTAGTACAGTCGGTAGATGAATTATGTAGGCGAAAGCTTGTTCTACTTAATACCAGAAGATGTTACACTTAAGACGAAATGAACGGGACCTTGCATGTATGTAACAAAAGAAGAATTAACAAATAAACTAATCCCTATTCAGAAGGACGTACTTCAAATCTAAACCAGACCCAACTGTGTGCAGTGTGACCTGTCTAAGAAATCTCGAGTAACGATGCGGCAGTTCCATTCGAAAATCCATTGCGTCCTGTACGTATAATGTATTTGAGGCTGAAGTAAGAATATTAAATTCATGTCTGTCTGTATACAACTTTTTGATATTTTTCATTCAAGTGAATGTGGTATTTCCACACTTAATGGCGTATCCATGCGCATAAGACGAGAGTCCACCCATTGACACTATCATACATGACTAGCATAGAGCCAAGTCCAACCATAGGAAACACAATTATACAGTATCTTATACCCACAGATTGCATTGCGCGCACGTCCATAGCATGTATGATTTCAATCCTACCGTGGGTCACCACCAAAATTCATGCTGGTGAATGGGAACACAGAGATCAGCCTGCCCCAGTTCTTGGTGTGTACTATGCATGAGCCGAAATCCCACTGGCATCCTGGAGAGGGCCATTGAGTTGAGGGAGAAGGTATAGTAACGAGTTTCTTGTCGAATTATCAGCCTAATGTACCCGGCCAACGCTGACCTATCTCGCTAAGGCTGTCGAGCACTGTGAAATGAAGAGACACATAACTCGTTTCGTGGATGGAGACATCACCACCGCAGAGGAATTCGGTCAGCTGTTTCAAGATCCGCCACCATATCGTAGCCCATCTGCTGAATTGGGCGAGAGAGACTAGTATCTTCGGGCGATGGCCAGTCATTCCTGAGGCCTTCCGGTGCTCTGCTAGCCTCTATGAGACTACCTTTCCACAACGTCCTGCAACGAGACACTTCTCCTGGAACACCTGGCCCTTGGCTGGAGGTCGTGTCTGCATCACAAGGCCCTGATCGTCATGAGGCTGAAAGGGGAAGGTCAACGAACACAACACGACGGATGCTGACATCGACAACGATGACCAGAAGGATGTCAATTATGAGCCTTCTGAAAGCGACGAAGACTGATTGCGAGGCAATCGAGACGGAGGACTCAAACATAACATGGACATGCCGAATACAGTTGTCATACAGTGAACGGATTAGACATTGAGAGTTGATGAGAATGCAGAAGTAGTGCCACATTATTTAATCTCTTCCAGCTTGCCTATAGACCTAAGTTAAATCTTTCGATCCAGATTCGCGAGGAGGTATAGGCTCGCTTTTAGTTCCTGGAGCACTGGTCAAGTCACGCGATGCTGACAGATCGTTCTGTGACAGTCTCTCTAGAATCGTCTCGATTCTGCGGTCCCCGCTGACCATTGCAGCTTCTGTATGCATATCTCTTCCATGGTCACCAATGACGACAGCTCGCTCCACAAGACCGCTATTTGAGATCTTGAACCTTCCCACCCGTCCATCGCCCCACTCCAGACGTGCATATCTCGCCTCGAGAGTAACGGGAACTAAGGAAACAATGCCAGTTTGCCTTGCCACATGAGTGACAGCCCGAGAGGTTAGAGATTCCTGATCCTCCTCGCCCTCATCGAAAAATCCCAAGCGCTGCCTTAGCCACTCAATAGCAGCTCTCCGCAGATGCCAGGCAGCTAATTCCCGGCGTAGGTGCCGTACCAATGCCGGAAGATCCTGTTTCCTGTTTTTCCACGGCTTTGATGCTTCATGTTCTCCGTCTAGCTCAGGAAGAGGAGAAGGGAGGTATTTTTGCTCAAGCCTTTCAATGGAAATGAATGCTGGGATCGTATGACGGTGGACCCTCAGTCGTCGGTCTTCGGTATTCTCACGATGGAGGAGAACGTAGTATGGTTTCTCAAACTTCCCATCCCACGAACAGACATCAATGCGCACTCCCAATAGATGCGGCGCATCAGCATGGGGAGAAGGGTCCTTGAACGGGAATGTTGTGGCCGAGAACGCGATACGATGGTAGTTCGATTCGCGATGCTTGCCGGCACTGACAACCAACGGAGAAACGTCACCGTCAGTTTCTATTGATGGATGGCTTTGGATACAGTCCCGGACATAACTGGAGGATAGAAGGCTGGACGAGAGCAGTCGGTGTCGATTTCGCAAGTTTTTAACTTCAAGACGATAATATTAGTTCGACTTCTTGGCTCGAGGTCGATGCGACTTACTCTCTGCTTGAATTGCGGATATCTCTGAGTCCAGCAACTCCAAGGACGCATTGGGGTCTGTTGTCATGTCCATCGCTAGTGACCAGTCAGAGTGATAAGCAACAGCGGTGTGGTCGGTTTTCACCTTGTTGATTCGTTACTAGTTTGTTATCGAAAATATGTCACAATACGAATGTAATACTTCCTTAGTGCCGTACCTGACGGGAGCTAGCATCATATTGGAAAGCGGTGACGGATTCTTATCAGTGGCGGCGGCAGAATGTCCGCACAGACTATATTCTTAATTTAAAAGGATAGAAGGAAAGCAAATAATAATGCCGAAGAGCGTATATGATCAAGACTTTTACTTCTGTCGACTTCCTGATACCGTCCATTAGCATGCACATCTATATGTCCATCATATATCCATAACATTTAGGTATGTAGTACAGGCGATCTGGCCTCAATAATAACGCATACACACATAAGCTGCGCGCCACCGAGCCGCCAACGCGATCTAATTGAAGTAAAACAACAGGAACAAAAGTCCGGTTGCAGCAACTAAATTTAGCGTGGTTGGGCCATGATGCGAAGCCCGATTCCAGAACCGTTTATGACACTGTGCGGGGGGATTACATACTCACATATATCTTTTTTTACCTCCCGAATTTCAATTTCTCTTAGAAAATATATCTTCCATCATGTCCGAATCGCGAAATTCCATAAATCAACATAAAAATCGGGTTGAAATAATAATATGATAAGATAAGATGTAGTTAACTTAGCGCCAGGTTATATAAGCGGTTTGGCTTGGCCGCTTGGCACACCCGAGGCGCTAATTTAGTTAGTTACTCGAATTGTATATGTATGTAGTCTGATCAAAACACCTTTCCAAGTGATCGAGAACTCGATCGAGTAAGAGAAAGACTGGACAGACTGGACAGTCGATTTCGTTGTCGAGTCTGCTTCCACCAACATCATTGTTTTGACTATTTATACTAGTAATCATTATGATATGATATGATACTTCCTCAGACTCTTTCCTTCCTCACCCGTGAACCGCCAAGGAATTATATCCCCTGGATGGGGCAAAGGTTACGGAGCCCTTCGGCAACTGACCTCTAATAACTTCTCTCTCATTAATAATTGAGGCCAGCTTGCCACAGAAAGAAAGAAAGGGTCCGCCACATGGATGCCTTCCAAACATTCTCCTTCCCCTTCCCCTTCCTCCACTCTTTGCCACGTGTCCTTTGATAATCCATCATCTGCCTATGTCCCTACGAACACATTGCAATATCAGGGTGAGGAGCAGGAGCGTGGTCACCTGGAAGCGGTGGAACTCAAGACTTGGGAAAAACAGGACAACAGCAACGAACAGAACCAGAGGATATCGGGACAAAAGGCCGATTGGGCCAACCGTTTGTATCCGGAGGTTGATGAAGAACAAAGCAGCGACGACGACGACGACGAAATAGAGCACGCACAGCTTCTTGGGCCGGCATCGGATAGAGGACGAACACAGATGAGACAAAAGAATCTCTCGAGTCGTCGCTCCTCCCCGAGCTTGAGCGTTTCGACCAGCCAGTCGACGAGCCAGAACGGCCGCGTTGATGGAAATATGAACTCCCATCTCGAGATGCGGAGGAAGAACCCTTCAATTGACGCTCCTTCCTCTGCAGTCCATACGGAACGAGTGATGGCAAGGTCGAGCTTCTCTCTGGACGATGAGCCTCCTCCGACGCCGCGCATGAAAACCACTAGTTTTTGGGCCCTGCCCCAGCACGACCGGCGAAACTTCCTTTTGCTGTGTCTCCTGTACTTTCTTCAGGGGATCCCTATGGGTTTGGCGACGGGATCGGTTCCTTTCCTCTTGAAGTTGAAGCCATATCTCTCCTATGGTCAGATTGGAATCTTCACCCTAGCTTCATATCCATACTCACTGAAGCTCCTATGGAGCCCCGTTGTGGACGCTGTGTGGAACCGCAGGTTTGGCCGAAGAAAGAGCTGGATCACCCCGATTCAGGTGGTCTCTGGATTAGCAATGATCTATCTCGGTAGACGTGTGGAAGGGATGATGCAAGCTGTGGGAGCAGACGGCGGTGGTGGTATTTGGGCCTTTACTTGGTGGTGGTTTCTCCTTGTTTTCCTCTGTGCGACACAAGATATTGCTGTGGATGGCTGGGCGATCACGCTCCTATCACCTCAAAATATCTCCTACGCTTCCACAGCCCAGACTGTCGGCTTGACGGCAGGGCACTTCCTTTCGTACACGGTTTTTCTGGTGTTTAATTCAAAGGAATTCGCCAACCGATGGTTCCGCACCACGGAGGGAAATGACGGACTGTTATCCCTGGGAACTTACCTGATATTTTGGGGTTGGGTCTATCTTTTCGTCACCCTCGGCCTGGCGATCCTGAAAAAGGAAGAGCCAACGAAAGAGCGTGATGGCGTCGGGGCGGTTTACAAGCGCATGTGGAGTGTTCTGAAGCTGAAGAATATCCAGACAATCGTCGTCGTTCATCTACTTGCCAAGATCGGTTTCCAGGCCAACGATGCAGTGACGAGCTTGAAATTGATAGACAAGGGCTTCGGGCAGGACAACATGGCGCTCGTCGTCCTTATTGATTTTCCTTTTGAGATCGCCCTAGGTTACTACGCCGGTAAATGGTCGACTGAATATACGCCCATGAGGGTTTGGTGCTGGGCATTCATCGGGCGCCTCATTGCGGCGGTCCTGGCCCAGGCAACTGTCATGATCTATCCGAACACCCCCGGTGTTCCTTTTTGGTACATCCTCGTGGTGATTGGGGAGCATGTTCTGTCCACTTTCATGAACACCGTGATGTTTGTGGCAGTCTCTGCCTTTCACGCACGAATTGCGGATCCCGTCATCGGGGGCACATATATGACCCTTTTAGCAACGTATGTATTCCATGCGTGAACCAAATTATTCTCATGAATCTATGGCTAACATTTTATTTTCTCAGTGTATCGAACCTTGGCGGCACATTTCCCAGGTTCTTTATCCTCAAGCTCGTTGACCTCTTCACGGATGCTACCTGTCTTCCGCCAAAGATTCCACCCGCGCCAGATGCACTAAAAGGGCCACTTGTGACTTCATCCTTTTCGTGCCCTCTCGAGGCGGATAAGCGTCGTTGCAGCAATGGTGGTGGATCTTGCATTATCAGCCGCGATGGGTACTACATCACCAACATCTTATGTGTGCTTGTTGGATCGGTGATATTCTGGACGTACATTCGGCCGTCAGCGCTGAAGTTGCAGGCCCTTCCACTCCGGGCATGGAGGGTGCTCTCCGGTAATCAATAATGAGAATAGATGAACGCGTCCTGTCTTCTTTATCCTGTTTTATTATCATGATAGAAGTGTAACATCAATAGAACCATTTCCTTGGCAGGAGTTTCTTTCATACATCCTGGGATGTAATTCCATGTATATATATAATAATACAGAGTATATAATGATGTTTCTTCTTCATCTTTGGTTGGCGAAAAGGCGGACAGGCCGTACCATGTACTTCGTATCATATTACCCTAATTGAATAATAATACATATGTCGCAACCTCCAGCCATATGTAGTACTTTAATTGATAGGGGAAACTTGTTGTGGTTGTCCGCTGGGAGAAGGGGAGACAGAAGTAGTCAGGGATATGTTCGAATGGAACTTCCAAGCAAGGGAAAGAGTCGACGCACGCAAGAACAAAGTGATCGTAATGAAGGTTCTTGCTGATGAACTTACGAGACCAGCAAAACCCTCCCAGAGAAGAAGGAATAATAATTATGAGTCGTGGATGATTGACACTCATGATGGAAGCATATTCGAGCCAAGGGAGGAGGATGGATCTAAAAAGGTTTGTAAGATAGAATCCACCGATTCCATCCTGATTCTGAGATTTCGACTTACGTTAGAAGTCGGCATCGAGGTTGAATATTCTGAATTGAATAGGAGTAATATAAATTAAATTTAAATACTAGGCTCGAAAAATAAATGAAAT
>NPHW01003032.1:0-18486 GCA_002240705.1 Elaphomyces granulatus
CGCAGTCAACTAAGATTGGGACACACGGGTTTCAAAAGTCGCGATCCGGTCTTTGCAACTGCCTCATTCTGCAAACGGTGGTTTTGCTACCCGTGCTTATTAAGGAAGCAAGCTTGGCGACGCATAAACTAGACTAGACTACCCTGGTTAACTTTTTTTTGTGTGCATACCGTTTCTGTTTTTGGTATTAGTGTATTCCTAGTGTATCCACTCGATCCACTGTAGCCAATCAACAACAAAAATGTTAGACCGGAATTGAAAGTTCCACCGAAGGCATTATTATTCCTGAAGCCGAGACCCAGCGGGACAATAATAATACATGCGTGCTGAGGTAGGCCAATCCAAAGAAAGTGAAGATTTTTGTTACTTGAGATGGTTGGGGCGCAGTCGCCCACCTGCGCGGCTGCGCAATCTCACCGCGGGCGGGGGTGTGGATAGATTGGCGGCTGCGCCCCAATCATGGTATTGAGATCACTATGTAGGTAGCTTTGCAACTGAGCTTTTGAATTCTAGAAAAGAACTTGATCTTAAATCATAAGCTCTTTACCACGTGACAGAGTGCCATGGTCCATGGACAATATTATCGCCCAAGATCGTGGTGTATTCTTTAGTTGGTTCGAACTGTTTCTCGCGAGCAAAAGGATACCTATAAGTCGACGATGACGTATACACACACGTACTAGTTGGTGTTGCAAGCAGCGTGTGATCCTGTAATTGATCAATTGATCAAGAGGGTCCGAGAAAAAAGGGTCTATGTATAGACTCGAGGCTCAGCCTAGAGCCGCTGGCGAATATGTGAAGATATTCTATAATTGGAGAGTATTAAACGAAAATGAATATCCGAACTTGACATTTTGGGAGGCTAATAGGCTATTAAAGTGGTTGCCCGAGTATGGTTTGGTCAGGTTGTCAAGTTTCAACCACGAGGGTTCTGTCACATTTCCTTTATGGGCATCCGGTATCACTATGTCGATTTGTTCGAGAAAACCCCGCAATACAGAAGCTTTGTTCATTATTTGGTATAATAATAAACTATGAAACTAGTTAGTAGTAGTTATCATAGAGTGGCTTATAATTATTAGCCAACCTCCGCCACGCTCGTATTCGCTTGTTCCAGAACGATAAAAGGTTGCCTAGAACATCTTGCATCATGAGGGATAACGAATGGCCAAAGCCCTATAAACGGCAGTGCGTCCCACGAAAAAAAAAAAGGTTATCCAAGCAACGTTTGAAATATTCTCACTACTATATATGTACATTACATTACCTGGGCAGCTTGAAAACAGAAAAGAGAAGCGATATATACATCAGTCTACAATCCCTCAACGGTCTTCGAACTAGATCGTGACATATATCACGCATTGGATTCTCATAGACCAAACCCCGTGTGCCTGCACAATGGGAGAGTTAGTCTACCTTCCAGAACAGAAAGATTGGCTTCCCGACAACAAGGAGGATGATATAGTGACGGAGAAAGAACTCGAGGAAGATCACATCCGGCGTTCGACCGAGTCGGTCCCGTCCGATGCCACCACCCTCAGGCCGCTCGAGGACGATCCATCCTTCCATCCTAGCCATGTTTTCCGCCTCGATGCTCAAGGGATCGGGCTGTTGCGCCTTCCGCTCCCCCCGCGCCAGCTAGAGATCCCAATTTATGGGGCCGACGGCTCACTCGCGTATATGTCGAGACGAAGCAAGCGATGTTCGGGGGACTGTGTTCTTTCACACCCGCAGCTCGGGGACTTGCTCAGCACGACTTTCTACTTCGGCCCTAAACGTGACCCAGTGATTCGGTTTCTGCAGTATCAAGGAGAGAATGAGAATAACAACAATCACCCAAGCCCCGCCGACATCTCCGTCTCCGGGAGCTGGTCGTCGCGCACCACAAGCTTCACCACATCCGAAGGCCGCGCCTTCAGATGGAGTTACGCTAAGCACAAGGACTCCAATGGACGCCGTGTGAACCTCATCATCCTCCATCGCAAACAGGACCACGGAAGTGACAAGGTCCTTGCCCAGCTGGTCCGTAGCGACGAGACCAGAACCACTGGTTCATCCCGGAGCACGGCCGGCAATGGCGGAGTGCTCATGGTGGACCAAGAGGCATCCAAATCATTAGACGAGGCCCTCATCATCTCGACATGTTTGATCATGTTGAAGAAGGAGATTGACCGACGGAGAGCCGTGCAGATGGCAGTAATGGGCGGGATTGCTGCTGGTGGTATTTAAGACTGTATGTATCGTCTATCAGCTGTTGGCTATCCTTTTTTGTGTCTTTTTGCACCCATTGTGTTGATAATTTGATTTTTTGTTGACGGACATCATGACTGCAAGTGTGGGTACATGGAAGTTTATGTACATAAGTTACTTCTTTTGTTGATAATTATTATCGTCGTCCTTGAAAATCTAGGATCTACATCAGAACACCGATAAACATACACCCGCGGTGGAATTTTGAAGTAACCCACTGAGGTAGTACGTAATTATTACTAATAAGTGTATCTGATGATGAAAGAGATAAGTTTTTATATGACTGTCCAGACAAATAGCCTACCTATAGGTAGGTAACAATGATTGACTAGACACCGTTAGGCTAGACTCTTTTCAGGAATGCCTTCTCCGACCTATGTATTTGATCACGCTTTGACTGACCGACCCCGAACAAATACTTTGGCAATGTTCCGATCATCTCCCGACATGATAAACTTCTCGAAGATCATTGCCGTCGAGTCCTCGCTTTGGACGGGCGTCATGATGCCATCCGGATTCAGCGTGTGGATCTCCAACGCGTCGAACTCCTTACCTACAGTGAAGTTCCCGATCTTTTCATCTAGACAACAAACCTGCGCGCCACCCAGGGTGGCCAGAAAAAAGATCTCCTGGATCGTCAACACGGGGTCCCGGCCGTTAGATATCTCCTGGCGTGCATTCGAAATCACAAAGGCCAGACGGATCACATCGAGAATGGACGACGAGAATCCACCCCCGTTATCTGTACCAAGTCCGACCTTGATGCCGCGACGTAGATATTCCCTGATCGGAGCAGCCATGAACGGGCCGATGATAGCCGTAGATATCGGACAGTGGGAGACGCCGCACTCAAGGGCCTTGACTCTCCCCATTTGATAATCATCCAAGAATATGCAGTGGGCAAGGATCGACCGTTTCCCCAGCAGGCCAAAGTGTTCGTACAAATCTGCTTCATTTTCGAACTCAGGAAACAATTCCTTGGTAAGTCGTATCTCCTGCTCTGCCTCATCAAAGTGCGTCTGAATGGGAAGATCGGGGTTTTCTCTCGCAATGTCTCCAAGCCCAGACAAAACATCCCTGTCGCAAGAAATGGCAAACCGAGGCGTCAGGATAGGTGTCACAAGACTGGCCTGCGGGTCGACACTGCGCACGTGTGTGATAAAGTCCTTCGTTTGACGGATGGATTCTTCCGCGCTTTGGTCACGGTACCAGTCTGGAGCGTTTTGATTCATGTTGCATTTTCCGACATAAGCCCGCTGGCCCAGCTCAAAACACACCTCTGCCAGGATCTTAGAGGCATGGCAGTCCTGGCTCCCATAGTAGGAAGCAGTGGTGATACCCTGTCTTAGGCCCCCGCGGACACAGGCCCCATACATTTGGCGTGCATATGCCGGATCTTCGAATCGTGCCTCGTGCGGAAAGGTAATATCATTCAGCCAGTCCATGAGGACTTTTCCCTGTCCTACACCACGTTGGGCCCATTGGGGTGCATGGTTGTGCGTGTCAATGAAGCCAGGAATGAGAAACTGCCCACGCTGGAGATACTTTACTGGAAACGCATCGGGGGTGTAGCCTTCTTTGGCCAGGATGTTTTTCACCTGATCCGGATCGACGTCGTTGAGAAGCAGCTGGATTCTACCATCGTTTGCCACAACGAGGAGACTATTCTCTTGAATTGCAAGCTCTTTGGAGGAAAATGAATGGATGATTGTGCCGTGAAACGCCAGCGGCAGCCCGGGTACGGCATCTCCCATTCCTGCAACGGTAATTGCTTGGGTTTCATTGATGTTTACGATGTTCTCCATTCCAGTGTTTGGCTGTCTTAAATGTCGGTGGACTCCCAACTTTTTGTTAAGGCTTGTTCAATTGCTTTTTGACGCTGTATTTCCACAAATTTGGTCCGGTTTGCTAGGGGCGACGGCCTTCAACTAGAAGACCTTGCAGTCGCGTTTTTGACGAAAAGTGGCTCGAGTTCGCAATCAATACAGACACTGCTTTGGTTTCCAACGAACGAGGATGTCGAATCGCCTTCATGTTGTGTCTTTAAGAAAGATCCAAAAGTAGGTAATACAGTATTACTAATTAGGCCACATGCAGGCCGGTTAGGCTGCAGGCCTGCGGTGAGTCGGAGAGGCATCAATACTAGTAGTTAGTTAACCAATGCTTGTTGCACTGCTGTGAGTGGCAGTTGGTGTCAAAGGGAACATCTCCGTAATTTTATTTAACCCCTAATTACTAAAAATAGAATAACAGCTATTAATAATAACAGAGCTAAACCAAGTAAAGATCCATGAAAGATGAACCCAGAGATATCAAGAAAAGATAAGAACAATGAAAATGGGATTTTTTTGCTTTTTCAAAACGGTTCGGCGATTACCGTATAAACCCGTCAAAGAGAAAAACGTCCCTGCACGAGCCGAGGGGGTTCTGCCCAATGAGTGAGACTTGTGAAGTTGTTGTGGATACGTAGTGGATACCCTAGCGGATCCGCTACAGCTTCACGTATCCTCCTCATTGGACAGAAACCTCTGCCAGACTGCACCCCGTGCACGGACGTTTTTCTCTTTGACAGGGGTTTTGGTGCCTCGTGCCAAAATAGTTTAGCGTTTCCCGTCCGCACCTCACTAAGTATACACCGAAATTTTAGCGTATTAACTATGTGCTTCGGAGGCATGACTGAAAGTTGTAAATCTTGGTGTAACCCTCGCCGCTTGCCGTTCTCGGTTGCTTGAGCTATACTCTAACTCTAACAATACTAATGCCGGTTACGTTTAAGCGAACAACATAATCCCCCGATTCCCCCCCCAATTAGTGACTCTAAGTTCGACCATATTGCTCTTATCTTTCCTGTCGGCGATGCAACTGCTGCTGGGGCCGTTGACTGCAGCTAAGATGTAGAAGAATTTGGCTCTGGTCCAGTGGCGGCTCGGGCGGCTCGGTGCGGAAAACCCTAATGTTATCCTGCTCCAATCCACGGACGTTTTACGTACCATAACTATATTGGGCATCAGGGCGTCAGGCTGACAGGGTCCATGGTTGGGACAACGCCACATTGTGTTGGTTTAAGCTTATTATTATCATTGTAGAAAGCTACCTAATAAGAAGATCGGAGCCTGACTGAATTCTTTTTTCCTAACTTAGGGCTCTTCTCTGACAGCTGCCAGAGGTCACTTGCAATTGAAATTGGGCCAAGATTGGATTGAAATATTCTTTTGGGGTCTATGTTTCCCGAGCGTTGGATGAGGTATGCCGTTCTAACATTTCTTTCTTACCGGTGTGTATGTATGACACATGCTAACTACTAATTATAAGTGTGTTATAGTTTCTGCGAAAATATGGACAAGAAAAGATCAACTATGGCAATGGTCATTAGCCCAAGGCGCATCCATAGGCGCTTACATTTTTATTATTAAGAACTCAATTCCCATGATCATCGATGTCCCCTAGTATGAGTTCTATTTGTACGCTATCAACTTGCATTGCAAAGATCGTTAAATCGTGTTGAGTCATTATTAATGCCAACAACCTGTGCCCCAATCTGTGCCCCGAGAATTGAGAGCTTTGTGCATCTCATCAGGAGTCCAATAACGAGCTCAACTTGCAAATTGCGGTCAAAAATGAGGGGATCACATCAGATCATCATGAACAATCCACCGCTAGGTAACCTGCCGTATAATATTCCGCAGCTGGGTTTTAGCCAAATTCAAAATCTAACCTTGAAGGCGAAGGTGAGGAAAGAGTTGAGAAATGCAAGGCTGAATATGCAGTATATCTCTCTTTCGCTGGACGTATGCAATGATTGCAGTCATGTCTGATTTTATCGACTCGAAGGGCTGTCTCCGAACAAAATTGCTCGCTCTCCGACGAGTGCTTGGCGGGCATGTGTATTCCAATTATCCAAGAATACAGCATCTGGCACTGAATCGGATTTTTCATATTATGATAGACAATTGCAGCGTCTAGTGATATGGCCAGGGACCACTGATGACAATTTCGACAAATTTCAACCCTTCTCAACACAACATCTTTGAAAAAGCATACCCATGGGGAAAGGAGCCTGGAGCTCGGAAGCACGCATGATCCGTTGTTGTCTGTGCAACGCCAAAAACCTCGTGGCAAGGGCATACGGCTCAGGCTTTTCTACTCGGCTCGAAAGAAGAAAATATACCTCCTTGTGGCAGAACACCAATCCGGCCTCGAAGGTATTTCACCTACCCTGGGAGAAGGAAGATGAGGCAAAAAATCGTTTGCTTATGCTGAGTCGGACCATTCCGGAGCCACCATGACTGACACTATTGTCCCCGTTATGGCCTGCAGGGGGTTGGCTACTTCGTTCTTGACAACATTAAGTCGAATGACACCTGCGTCCTAGACGGAGCCGCCGAACGCTCGGGGGGTGTGATCAAGGACAAAGCCCGTTCAATGCGACAAGTCGCAAAACTGCCAGCAGCGTTAACTATGGCCAGGGATTGATCGCGCAGCTGTTTACCTACATAATTGGACCGTCGCGATACCAATACAATTGGAAGTCACCCTACGACCGTTTCCATACATACTTAGCTCACCGGGACGGGGGTAGTGGTTCCAGATCGCAAGCCACAACAGGTTGACGGCGCTGGGCTGCAACCTACTATATAAGTGAGAGCAGCTCTTGGACTGTCGTCCAAGAATCCTAGTCTTTTGCACCTGGCGCAGCGGTTTAGCTAGAGGCTCCGTGACAACAGGCACATCTGAAGGCCTATGGCTGCAAGGCGTTTGCATTGACAACGGAATGCTTGAAGAAAGAGAAACGGCTTCACCGATTCAATCCAAAGGTGTGGATTGGCTACCTGGTAGGCTATGATTCGACAAGTTAGATGAGCTGCTCCGCTCCGTGGATCTGGCTGCTTTCCGACGAGTCAACTTCATCTACAACGTCGAGTTAATGGCTCAGCTTAATAGGGACCCGAAGCAGTACCGCCTTCGTTATCATCAATCTTGCTGTCAGGGCTTTCGTCTCTGGGAAGATAAATGTCGAGACAGCGGAGGAAGAACAACTCGAGCCGGCAGTCGTCAAGAAACTCCAAGCCCTCAGCGAGGCTTTCAGGAATCTATGTAAGTAGCAATGAGGTACCTTGGCAACATATCATTACCCTCCTTTATTTTTCTCTATCACGGTGTAGCCGATACGGTATCTAACTTAATCGCTTTAGAACTTAGGACCAATCACTTCAAGTGCAGCTGCAAACGGAACCGACCGGATTCGAAGAAGGGGATCACGGAACGCTTGTCTGCGAGGTCGTCCAATCTTTATATTCCCGTTTTCACAGCTTCAACTAGGTCCGACTCCCATCTCCGAGACAGTTTCTTATTGGACTCAGCAGCGAACGGTCATATTTGCAACTTGAAGAAGCTGTGAAACAGGATCATTGACGAAGCGAATATATCTTACCAAAGCAAAGAGCTGCATTTCTGTTATCTCTCAAACGACAGGCGGGAAACCCTTTATAAAAAAGATCGAGAATCCAGCGGAGCGTGAACGCCTTCGTCGAGAAAGCAAATGTCTTCGTTGCCGCCGCCCAAAACAATCGGTAAGATCTTTATGTGTTAGGATAATCATCTGCCATGACTAATTATATCCAGAAAATGTACAAATAAGGCTCTACCTGGCAGAGATAACGTCCATCGAGAATTTCATCGTGGAACACCTCATGCCGGGTATGCGGCAGGGCATTATTGGCGCCTTCTCTCGGCTGCCTTCCGACCGATTAAGGCTAGCTACAAAGCTACCTAGGTCAAAGGCGCGCCGGTATACCTCGAACATAACGCCGACTGTCGACAATCAACGCTGGAACTGATAAAAAGGTTCCCACAGTCCGGCTGGGAGTGGGCAATGCACACCGTCTTCGAGCGGGAGGCCTGTGGAGCAGGTGACTTCTCGACCTGTTGACCCTGTCGAGAAAAAGCCTGCTGCAGCGAAGGGGAAGAAAGGGAAGGGCAGGGCTAGGAAGGATCCCGCGGAGGAGTTGGGTTTCCCGGAGGAAGGGACTGGAGCCTCTGGCGATCTGAAGTTATCCGGGTATATTATACGCCTTTCAGCTGCTGGCCTGAAGATTATCTTTTTTTGTACATGATATCATTGTTCTATACCTTTCGAATTAGCGAAGCAGTTGAGTCGCCAGTGAAATACGACAAATCCGTTCGAATGCTGGGATTAATGGATGTGCAGTCAGTGCTGAGGGGGGGTATGTCCTATGTTGTCACTCTTTTGTGTGTTTTTTACCAGTGAATGGTTTTTCTTGGTGATGATCATATTGACTTTCGTACTTTTATTTCATGTACCTATATGAATAGCCATAATTTAGGTAGAGAACCAGACCTTTTTTCTTTGACCATTGACATATAAGAACCCTTCCTTCCTTCATCCCTTGATTCCCTTCTTTCCTTGTGTCGCTGCCGCTTCCGATTTCCCTCCGATCACTGCAATCACTCCAGACTGATCCCACTGATCAAAATCTAATCACCCACCTACCTCTACCGCTATTGCGCCACGTCGCCCCGTTTAGCGAAAGGGCAACCTACTATTGGTGATCCATATCTTCCCAGATCGCTCTTCTCCGGCTTGTCTACATGTTGTCTGTCTATTTCAAATAGACGACCGGTTCAGGCTTCTCAACGAGTTCGAGCCGAGACCAAGACGAGACAGGCACATCTTGACAATCGGGTTGGCAAATTCGGATCGAATCCAGCTTAAATCAAGAATAAGCTAGCTGCCTTAAACGAATTTGGATTTGGTTTGACGCCTCTTAATGGTTGCTTGAAAGATTTTGATCGTCAAGACATCCACGTCTCGTCTCGGTCTCGGCTCGTTGAGATGCCTGGCCATACTCGGTCCATTTGCATCACTGGGGCTCTTGGACCGCTTTTGAAATCCCGTCTAGGATTCCTTCTGAACCAACATCAGTTGATATTTCAGCCCTATATCCGTGGCATTGACCTCAGTGCCTCCAACCATCGGTCAAGACTCAAGGTTGTTCGAGTTAGGAATATCCAAAAGTTTCACAGGGAATGTGAATTTCTTTTCCCTGATGGCCTTAGTCTGTCCGAATCTTGAACTCTTGATGACGTTTTTTTTTAAAAAAAAGATTACAACGAATGGATTTGGACCAGGGTTATACGTCATTTTGCCAACCCCTACGCTGATCCCAATGGGGCAGTCATGGTTTTTAGAAATCAGTATTTGGCAGCCCAATGAGGATGAGTGTAGACTCCTTATCCGCGCACTGGCTCAAATTTCCCCTGACAGATATCACTGCAGCAGGATCAGGGAGGCACAAAGGCGCCGAAGTCATCGATGGGCCAATTTCTAAAGTGGAAACCACTAAAAAAGAACGAACGGCGCTTCCACTCCCTTCGGGCCTGAACCAAAAAGCTATCGCAGTTGCGAGCGCTTAATTAGCTCACTCGTTGCGATATTATACATTGAAAATTGAGATTTTTGGTTCCCCCATCGACCCCGGTCAGGATCCTCTATAGTTTCTCCCGGCTCTGTCATCTAAGATCTTACGATGTGACTACTCTCTATCAAGACCGTAGACGTGTCTCGTGGCCTGGAATCTATGGGTGAGGCTAAGCTCCTGACCAATAACTTATGCTGTCTCCCGGCTCTTTCATTATCTTGTGTCGAGATTGAGGCGTAACAATTCTAACACGTCATCATTTAAAGAAAGAGATAGCAGAATGAAATCACCTTTAGTCGGACCTAGCCTGTCAACGCAATTAAATTTCAGTGATATACATTCTATTAAACTGGTGGCGCGGACTTAACATCCATCGGACTTCGGACATAAGGCGAAAATAATGAAACAAATTGGCCTCATAATGCAAATCTAAGGCGATAAAATTGCAGACGTCTACATACTTTACATAAAGTACTGCACAAGTTGAACCTGCAGCTGGTAGAAGCAATTTTGCCCTTTGCTTCAGGACCTGAGCAATCTCAAGCCACTAAAATTGGACAGCGGCATCGGTGTTGGCCTTGTTGAAATATGTACAGGTGACCAAAACAAAGCTCACCAGCCCGTACTACGAAGGGGATAAACTGAATTCGCTCTTCTGAGTAGCACTGTCCATAATGAATTTGAACTCAATCATCGTCTTAAATATCGTCAGGCACTCCCTTCTGCACAGGATCCTCGAGATATTACTCTTGGCAAGACGTCAACCCTTCAAAGGTGCTGCATACTAATTATTTGAAGACATCGATGAGTGGACTTGAATAAGATCAACTGACGACTTCGGCAACTTTTGATTTTTCGAGATCAAGAATAACAGAAGTTTTGGAAATGTTGAAGGTGGAAAGAAATACTTGCTGTGAGATCGGAGTACACTGTTGGCTGTGAGGATTGGATTGGATTGTCCGAATTTGTCCCACCTGGAGGTTATATCCTCATACATATCTTGTAGATAGCAAGGTGGTGAGGCTATTTTTTTAGAGAGAGGAGCGGTTTATATGGATAGTAACACTAAATTATGAAATGTAATCCATGACCACTGTCGTCTTTCTTTGACTCGATATAAAACTGTTTAAACAGAGCATTAACCATGTACTGTACCACTAGAAACAAAAATTAGTATACCTTTGTGTGTCCTTCCTTTCTACCTTTCTTCAATTTATGGAGTTTTCCTGCCTTACATAGAATGAATGGAATTATGAGGTAGGTATGTGCCGAATTTCTTTCACACTTTGCTTGTTTACGTATACTTCGGCATCTGCCGTCACATATGTTATCAACCACTTTGTCCTCCTCGGATTGTTCCTGGATCAACAGCTTGCTATAAAGACGAGGGTAACCCCTATGTGAAAACTCACATACCAAGGCGAAGAGTGATTCTAGATTACCCTTCTAGAGAATCATATGCTACCGCAACTGGAGATTGGATGAACTTTTGGAAAAGGTAGGAGGAAAACCCACGCCATTGTTCGAGAGAATTTCAGATTTCCAAAGGCTCAAGAACGGAGTTAGGTAAAGGTTTCCAGCAGCAATTACACGAACAAGTCCAGTGGCAGTTCCAGGCTTCCAGCAATTCCTCAAGTCAGATATGTTTGAACTTTGTCCTTGAGCCAGTGACAATATTGCCTCTCACAACAACCAGGCACAAACACAAGTTTTCGCATCAAATACCAACAACATAACTTTGGCAAGTGTATAGAATGCGGCGTTGACTTGAGTCTTGACTAACGCAAAATACAGAGAAAGTTAGACACAACCGACGAAATATCCAAGCTCAAGCGTGATGGCTGATATCGGCTTGCTTGTCACTGGTTATCAAAAGTCGCGAGGGGGACGCAAAGGGCCATGAAGGGAAGCATTGATCTCTCATGAGATAGCATCCTACTGCTGTTTTCTCCACCTTTGTGAAATCATCACTACCTCTCCCTACCTATCTTGCTGATGCTATAAGGTAATAAGCTACTTGGGTAACGGGTCTATCATGACCAACGTCTCGCCCGGACTTCTTCTTCCACCGCAAGAGGAATACCTGATATCGTTATTTGCTTTTACGAGACCCCGACGAGCGTGATTATTGATAGGATATCTGCTCGTCTCCCTGATCTTTTGAAGGCTTTCACATACCTATAGAACACCGTCATGATTAGCATCATCCAGGAATAAGAGGAAAGTAGCTGGGTGACATCGATTATATCAGCCATAGATGACAGAATCAAACCCCGTTCGTCCATGAAAATGATGTGTGAGCTCATAGGTTTCCTCTGACTTTTGTTCCACGAGTTCATCCAACATCATGTATGTAATATAGATAGTATTGTCTGCGGCTGCTACGTACCTACATACGTGCACATCATTTTCAAAGACGGATGGGGTTTTATTCTGGTCATTTGTGGCTGATATAATTGATGTCATCCAGCTGCTATCCTCTTATTCCTGGATGATGCTACGCGCTCTATAGCGAAAGCCTTCAAAAGATCAGGGAGACGAGCAGATATCCTATCAAGCTCGTGAGGTCTCTGTGAAAGCCCACATCCCAGCACGAATCTCTCACAAATTACGATATCAGGTATTCCTCCTGCGGTGGGTGGAAGAAGTCCCCACGAGATGTTGGTCATGATAGACGCGCTGCATAACCAAGTACCTTACCCTGTAACATCAGCAGGATCGGTTGGGTGAGGTAGTGACGGTTTCACAAAGGAGAAAACAATCATGAAGCCTGGGATTCAAGCCATACACCAACTTAGTTCGGTATTGTGATACTCAAAGAAACACGATTCTGAAACCCAATAATATCACAATGCAGGAGTGAGTTTGTGTATGGCTTGTGAGGCAAGGAAAGAGGGAACTGGTATGTACATAGGGAAAGAGCATAAATAATGTTTAGAAACTACCCTACGAGTTTACCGTTGAAAGGCGACCTTGTTTTTACCTAACATCAGTTAATAATTATAATGGGGTGCAATTCCGACTTGACACACTGATGGCTTGAAGGACTAGATCATAATGTCATGCGACGGCTAATTTATTGTTCACAGTATTTCCAAAAACAAGACTAATATAAAAAGGTCTATTATTTGCTCCCTCCTGCCTCTTGGCCTTTCCCTTCTTGTTTTCTGTTTTAAAGAGGTCATCTTATTCGGTGCACTCGTCACGCTTTGGGGTATCTTCAGAAACGTCATATATATCATCCTCGCCTTATTCTCTCAATCCATCAAGTCATACTACATTCATGTCGTATCGATGTTCGACTATCACGTTGATATACGAATTCGCCATCTTTTGCCTATCCCAGCTGCTCAACCCATGGGGCAACACCCGGTTGCATCTTGTTGAGCCAATTCACGAGTTCAATAAGTTCCTGGCGCCGCTCATCCTCTAGTTGATTTTCATCTCCGCATAACACAGACTGGAAAATGGGGAGCAGACTTGGGGTCAATTGGCGGATGGTTGGATCCTCCCACTTGTCTGTCGAGATCATTAGAATGACGCAACTAAAAAGAAATATATTAGTAAGAATAGGGTATCAGGACATACACATCTGACAGATCATCCGATATAGCGGCTCATTTTCCTCATAGTCTTCTCTTAAAGGCAGAATTTCAACAATTGCGGGAAGGACTTCACCAAGGGGAACGTTGTCGTGGTGCTTGAGAATCATGCGGCTAAGACAACCGGTTGCGTTGTCGGGGAGTCGAGCGAATTCCTGATGTAAGCATGGCTCGAGCCTTTCCAAAATGGCTGGATATTCCGTAACAATCTCTGCATCGGCACTGGACTTATCGATTAAGCGACCTAGGGCATACGCAGCATTGGACTTGGTTTGAGGATCCTCGTCACGAAGCCGGTGAATAAGGAGTCGAAGGAAGGTAGCTGTATTTGGAGTCACTGCGCTTCCCATGCCGATAATACACTCGGATAACACACCAACTGCAGTGGAACGCTCAATGTTCTCGCTACTGCCCGCGAAGCGCAGCAAGGTTTTCTGGAAAAGCTTCCACAGTCCAGCAAAGCTCTCGCCCAGTGCAGCGGCAAGTCCCGAGACAACTTCAAGCGCGGTATCAATGACAATCCAGTCGAACTCGGATGTCTCCTCCATCACCTCCTGTATTTCTTCATTGCCCCCAAAATCCTCCTGGCACGGATGCTTTCTTGAGGTAATGTCCATTATCACTTGGATTACTTTTTGGAGCACGCTCTCGTCCGCTATCAGGGCGGGGCCACAAAATCTCAGATTCTCCGCAACATTGCGGTTGATGTCAGCCACAGTGGCACTGGCACCGATACAGTTAGCGCTGCAGAATTATATTCAATTGATAAGCAAAAAAAGGGATTAGGATATTATCAGACAAATATGAGAAATCATTGTTTGACGTCAATCGCGTTTTTGTACGCGTCTGAGTGAGCTGGGACAATGAGTGCGTCATCACAAAATAGGATTGAAAAGACATGACATTCGAAAAGTACGGGGATAACAATATACGAACCTGTCTTCTTCCTCGATCCACATCTTAAGTGTTGCCGTCATAAGGATTTCGCCAAACTTCTTGACTTCTGCCGCGGGCTGCGATTGGAGCGGCAATCCTGGGCTCCACTTTTCCATCTTGCCACTTTCTTCGGCGATAGCACAAAGGGTAGCATACGCTCGGTGCAAGGTGCTGATGGCGCTTTTGCGAACACCCTCGTAAGGGTGCTCTATGAGCGGCAGGATGAGTTCAATCGTCTTCTCAAAATAGGGGAGGTAAGCGCTCTTGGTATGAGTAATTATATCACCCACAACTTCAGCAGCAATCTCCTTTTCCTGCGCGAGAGGGGTGACTGTGGTCAGATCCCATGCGTCATCATCGAGATCGATGTCCTCAATGTCATCATCGCCGTCGTCATCATCAGTGGCGCTAGCGACCTTAACTTTACGACCGGCAAGGTTGAGCTCCTGTCCAACTAGATCCTTAGCAGAGTCACCCAACTCAACCTCCAGGTCTGCTTCTTCTTGTTCAATACAAGCCGTGAGGCCTTTAACAACGCCTTCCAGGAAGGGACGAAATTCTTCGCCGTAGACCTTGGACATAGCGCCCCAGAACAGATAAGCACTATCCTTAAGACGCGGATAATCAAGGTGAAGAGCTTCTTCGCTAGCACGCATAAGGGGCTCGACATAGGGCTGGAAGCGCTGTGGCCCAGCGGAGGCGGCCATCTCACCCATAGCATCTGTTACACTAGAACGTAGCTCCAGTTCAACATCGTTCTCCTTCAAGGTCACATATTCTTGCATTAGGTGCATTGAGTCATCAAAGTATGGCAGAAAAGCATCGCCGGCGGACGCTGCGAGAGCACCAATAGCGCTAGCAGTTCGAGCCTTAATCTTGAAATCAGGATGCTTGAAAAGTTTCTGCAAGATCGGAACCAGTTCGCTCTGGTAGGACACCACATCCTTTTCATCCAGATCACTGACCACAGCATCAATCGCAGTAACTGCCGCCTTCATAAGCTCAATATTTAGACCGCTTTCCTCTCCCTTATATTCTTGCATGGCACTAGCAAGATTCTTGACCAAGAGAGGCATGAGTTTCTGGTGTTCCTTGCCAACGTCCTCGGAGAGATCATCGGCCAAACGAGCAACGCCCTGTAGAGTAGCTTGACGAACCTGCGGCTCTGGGTCGGCCAAGAGATGGAGAATGATGGGGAAAATTTCTTTGATCTGAGAGCTAATGAATTCAGGAGCTCCCTCCACAGACATGCCTAGAGCCATGATAGCAGCCCGCCGATAACTGGGGTTCTCGCTGTGGAAATACTGGCCTAAGGCTTGGAGTAAGGGCACAACAACTTGACTGGGAGGCAGACTCTGAGAGAGTATATCAAGCAACCCAAGAGCAGATCTAGCGGGGGTAATATCGTCCTCATCACCAGACGTGCCATCCAGCTCCGTTGCTATGTGTAAAGCTGTACGAGTGAGCTTATCCCCGATTCGCATGCTCTGAATTTTCAGTTTGCGATATTTGACGCACTGCATGAGGAAGCTGATTGCCTGAACACGGGTATCCTCAGCCAGTTCAGTGTTCGCAGCAAGGTCGTTCATGAACGTAATGAGATCCTTGAAGTGGGGCGACATAAGCTGGTGGTCGCAGCCCAATAAGGTCTGGAAGACCTCAAAGGTCTGCATGATCTGGTCTTCATTGCCTTGATCGATCGCGTCCTTGAGGATAGCGACCATGGCCGGGAAAATATTTTGAAATGCTTTGACCGGAGTCATGGACTCTTCCGCGTCGAGATGGACGGCGATTCGGCCGAGAGCGAGCAATGTATTGACGCGAACTTCTGCACTTTCTGGGTCGCGAATCGTCTTGCCAAACAGATCGAACAATTCCTTAAACCTCTCCTCGAATCCTTCGCCCAAAGACTCCAGAATAGTAAACAGGATATAGATACCTATCGCCCGCTCCTCCTTGTTCCCGCTTGACGCAACTTGTATCAAAAAGCTCGGTAGGGTGCTCCACTCGCCATCTGGGAGATCAAAGTTCGCAATGGCCGAGATGACACGGGCAGTGGCATGGCGGACTAAGTTCGTGTTGGCGCCCAAGGTTGCTCGCAACAGCTGCTCACGAATTCCCGGTTTCTGGCTGGCGGGGATACTGAGCCAATGCTTCCCTACCAGGCTGCGTGCCTCGACCGCAGCAAGCTGCCTCAGGTTTGGATCATCGTGGGTGGTTGTGAGTTGGAAGAGGACAACGAGCGACTCGGGATTGTTGTAGAACTCCCGCTGCAGCACTCCAGTGGCTTCCTTTACAGCACCGCCTTGGGTAGCTATATGACCTCTCTCAGTCTACATCCACATAATCCAATGCACAGGACCAGAAGAGGAAGATTGAAGAAAATATACAATACGGGCATGGAAGTAAGCTCACGATTTAGGACGATTTGCAGCTGCTGCAAGAATCGTTGGTGATCCATGGCAGGGAAAACACGATAGAACACGACGCTGAGCGTCGCAGCGACGCAGGGGGATTGCGGGGTCCTCGTGGATGAGAGGTTTGTCGCGTAAATCCAGGACGAACAGATGGTTTAACAAAGCAGTAGAAATGTCCCTGCTGTTTCGTTCACAAATCCTTAGAGCAGGAAGATAATAAAAAGGAAGAGGACTATGATAGTGGAGGGAGAAAAGAAAAATTTTTAGGCGAAAACAATAAGTTGAAGGTGGGGATCGTAGTAGCTTTGCCAGCCCTTTCTTTTGATAGGTCACAGTACTAGTTAGTCTGAAGTTAAGTAGGAAATTTATGTGATAGGTCAAGGCCCAATCTAACCAATCCATGAATTTTTCTCGGCATTACCTCTACCTAAGGAGTTACTATGATAGTATTTAATTAATAGATCGATTTTGACTCTGCATATGTTACATGTGCTATGATATGATACCTATGACACGCCATAAGGCTTTACCGCCCTCGCTCTAACTGACACAAATATTTAGAAAGCATCATATTTCCTATTGTATCGGTCTTTGTTGTTTGAGGACGATCTAATGAGCGAGATTACAGGGCTCTACACCTCCTTCACATCGTGATGACAGATCAAGACATCCTTCCAGTCACCATCGGTAGTATCACTGGCACCTGATCGCGATCCAAGGAATTAGAGTCGAAAATTTCTCAGAAGATCAACAGAGGTAGTACTAGGGTGGACAATGAAGAATAATTGTTGGGAGTTTTATCCGGAGAAGAAACTGAAAAAGAAGGCCAAGGAGGTTGCTTCGGACGAATGGGACTGTCAGTAAAAAGGAGATACAGCATCCTAATAATGACGACGGGATAGTTGGTATGATGGCTATTTAGACTCCAAAACGTTGGGCGGCAATGTTGAACCATTGGATCATTACTGTTGATTCAGGTTCGACCGAACAGTAAACCCCTCGTTTCAAACCCAGAGCTTGATGCCCCAAGGTTTTCTATCGCAAAGCAACCTGTTCACACTGCAACTGGCCAGATCAGCTCTTCAAAAGTTCAACTACGACCGGAGACGTTCAAGTTGAATTGCCTCAGGCGGAAAAAGGAAAACAGCGCTGAAACATAGAGTACCCTCGGATACTTGTTAAGGCACATTCTCTTTCACTTTGCCTCTGCCTTTTGATCTCTTTCTCATGAGGATGTATGTCCCTGCCCGCTTTTATCGATGGCCGTTGGTTGTTGGTACGTTCTCTGACTAGACGGCTCTGGCATTCTCGACTTTCACTGGTGGTGGCTGAGGGTAGCAGTCGCCGCTTCAGACTTGTAAAGTTATACTATCAATAGTGCTTAAACTCTATATTCTTTTCTCAACGACAGACAGCGGCTGCATCTGTCGCACTCGCACCCGCTAAACTTGCCGCTATCATAGTGTGAATCTTGACCCACAGTGTTCCCTTGGAGGGCATAGAGACGCATCAAGAATGTTCGAACTAGCTGCGACATGGGCGTTAATATGTTTGATCCTTCAAATGGATCTTCAGTCCTACATATCGAACTCAATAACAATAGCATTTGGTAGTCCAAAAAAAATACATGGGTTTGGTTGACATTGTTTGCTACGTCTCGCGTCTCAGCTGCGTCTGTACCACTACACCGTCTGTCATGAACCCGGTTTAGAATATAGAAAATGACTTCTATAGCTATCTAAGTGGTTATGCGAACGAAAATATCAAGCATGAGGAAAGGAAAGGAAAGAAAAAGAGCAAAGCACGGCTAGTACTACATAGTACATGGGTTGAGCGCCTAGG
>NPHW01003036.1:0-13797 GCA_002240705.1 Elaphomyces granulatus
CTCAATGTACATAAATAACCCCTCCTCTCAGTCTCATGTTGGAGGCACAATCAAGAATCTTTTTCCACCCTTGCACGTCTAACAAGTTCGACACTCGGGAACTAAAAGGCCCTATTACATCTTCCTTTCACTATCTCACAAGCTTATTTAGTCTCAGAGGTGGGTCTGAGTTGACTGAGACTAAGCTTATTGTGTTAGACAGAGGCCTTACTCAGCTCTCATCTCTTTCTTCCCTTCCAGGGCTTTTTTCTCTATCTCACCTCTAAGGCGTATTGTGTTCGGTCCTGCCCTAGCTTTAGTGAGCTCGAGGCCACTTCCCTCCTCTCGCCTCGCTAGCGTCTCTCTTTGCGTTGAACATCCCCAATAATGGATCCAGTTCAAGACCAACAGCTAAGGCGTTCAGCTCGTCTCAATACAGCCAACTCAAACCAGAGAAACCCTTCAACCGATCCTCCCCGTACCCACCATCTCGTAGTCTGCGGGGCCACAAACTGTCGGCGTGATGTATGGCTGTTCGGAGACTTTCTTGGTTTTATTGGAACACTACTTCAACTACAGCCTCCAGTCAACGGGGATTTCTTCAATTCCTTCCCTGTTGATGAATACTTCGAAGCATTTCCGCGGCATGACGACATCAAATTCGGTCGGAGCAAGATGGGTGGCGCTGATGACTGGACGCCACTCGAGGGTTTGACCAGGAAACAATATGAACGCAGAGAGTCTTGGTGGTCGCAGATATCCGTTGATCTCAAGCAAACTGTTTTACAATGGATTGAAAAAAAAATTGCCCACACCAGGCGCGGCGATATTGTTACCATAATACTAATTGCGCATGGGAATGAGAGGGGGCTATACCTTGCTGGCCAACCTCTGCATGTCGCAGAACTCGCTGGTATCTGTTCACGCTTTCATCCTGATGTCCAGCTCAATATCATCCTCAAGGCCTGTTCTTCGGGCCTTTTCATTCAGGGCATCAAGAGCATACCGCGGAGAAACACTTATATGCACACCTCTACGACGGGCAATAGTCGTTCATTTTCTGATATTTTGTCTGGGAGTGGCAGGCTTCGTAATTCTAGGTTCGGTGCTGCCTTTGTCGACACCCTGCCCAAGATGGTAGACGAAGATGATCGGCCTATCTGGACGGTGGAGAAGCAGCGGAAGTATATCCATGATGCAACAACTTCTGCGGAGCTGCCAAAAGGATTTAAGAGTGTACCCCAAGTCCTGACTGATTCTCCCGAAAGCCGGCTAATGTACCATCTCATGTTTTCGGATTACGTCGATGTGACCTTTGACCAAGCCCCGAGATATGCCCGTAGGGTTCTCACTCCATCGAATCCTGCCCGCCAAGTCTCCTCTCAACCGATTCCGACGAATTTGCCAGCAGCTTCTGCGCTGGGCATGGCTTCAGCTTGGCAGGCCATTGAATCTGAGATGCTTCTGACGCTAACAAACCCCCCGCACCCGGATGATATTAGCGTCTGTGTCACGTTCACCACTCATTCACGCCTTTCAGGCCCCTTGAAGGCAGTTCGCGTGGCAGAGCTAATGACAGCACTGGCTTGGCCATTTAGGATCCAGGAAAACGTCTTCTGCCTGGCCGCACATCTACTAGATATGAATATTCTCGAGTTTAATGCCTTTGAGTTACCAATGGATTTTTCTGACACCTCTGCCTCGGTTGACGCAATTATTGAAGGCCTTGGCTGTTTTGAACTCGGTCAAGAGTGCCTCCAAAGTGATCCTAGAACGCTCCTCGGAGATTTCCCCGGCCCACTCCGCTGGCTAGCCATTTTGGCAGTTCGCTCGTCTCTGGATTATTTTAAGATAGGGAATTGTGAGAAGGAAATCGAGTAACTGAAAATTTCAGTTACTCGATTTCCTTCTCACAATTCCCTATCTTGGAGCTATCAACAAAGAGAAAGTTCAGCAACTCGGGAGGGAACCAGCACAGGTCATCAAGTTCAACAAAAAGGAATCAGCTGTGAATGGCCCTGCTGGCGAGAAGCTGCCATTTTTCGGTTTCTGGTTACCCAACGGACTTACTCGTCACCAATACCCGGCCTTTGCAAAGGGTTGGTTATTTCGAAACCAGAAAATCGTGGACGGATATCGTGCTCTCTACCCCTCCAACGAATTTCTACCCGGCGAAATCACTAAAACGACAATGCAATATATGGAAGAAGTGGGAGGGGCCAGCACTACAAATCCCCCCTCCTCAAACTGTTAGATACCTTAGTGAGGAGCAATTTTTCAATGTGGCCAGGATCTAAGCGTTATGAAACAGGAATTGATAACATTCGGAGGGAGGAACGCAGGGTTGCACCTTGTCTCCCCGCCTCGCGACTTGTGACAGTCGCACTGGCACCTTGTCTCTCCGTTTGTGTGTTTGTTTCCCCAATCCTAGGACCATCACTCAGTTGTGGCATTCGGCGGCCGATTTTCTTTCGTTCTGTTGCCGTATTGCCACACCCTTCAGAATCCTGGCAGCACTCCAGGACTCCTTTACCCGCTGCCACCTTGTTTCCTCGTTTGCGTGTCTGCTTCCCCGGTCCCCGGTCCATATTTAGAACCTGGCAGCACCTCCGCTGCCAGCGCAACTTGTTGCACCTTGCCTCTACGTTTTGCGACTCGTAGCAGTTGCACCTTGTCTCTTCGTCCTTACGTTTGCTTTCCCAGTCTCCAAACCATATTCAGGACCCTGGCCGCCGCTGCCAGACCTTGTCTCCTCGTTTGCGCACCTTGTCTCCCCGTTTGCGCGTTTGCTCTCCGTCTGTGCGCCTGCTTCCCCGGACCCTTCAGAATCCTACGGTGGGGGACACCTTCAATAATCAGGATAGTTTCCGACCAAAACAAAGCCCCAACACCTACCTACACTCGACATTGTGGAGGATCCTGAAACTTGAGAGGACAGGACTGACCTTCCAGAGGTTGAACCTATATAACTCTTCATCCCCGTGTACATCCATCTACCGTGCACTTTGGAACTGGATTCTGACGAGAGAGAGCTACCTCTATACCCCCATTCACTCTACTAGATTAATTTAAATAGTGAAGTATATAGGATTCTTAAGCCGAGTTTTCTCCCCCTTTCCAATCCCTTCACTGTGCGCTCAAATATTGATTTACGTATCGCTGAACATTGTGTCGGGAGGGATAAGCTAGACCTTACCTGGTCTATATAGTACTCTTCCTTCTCCCTCTGCTTCATGTAGACTTTCAGCGTCACTACTTCAAAGGCCCTTCCCACATTCAATACTCTAATAGAAAGACATGCGATCATGGAAACTACTATACACGACGGAGATATGAAATGTCAAGGGCGGCCGACCCCTGTCCTGTTCACCTTCCCAGATTCCTTGACTATATGTGCAAATTACTGTGACTACACAACGCTAAATGTCGCTTTGGTATATCTTCACGAAGTATTGTCCGCAATTTATATCTAGGTTTTAGAAGTAGGGGGGCTCTTACATTCACTCTAGATCAATTGATTAAACACAAGTTTTTTCTCTACCTAGGTATTGTATAAAATCACATTGATCCCTGCTAGTGGCCCTGCGCATCCTCTCCAGCCGTGAATTTCACATACAGTACCCCTTTCAAAGTTCCTGCCTGGTTTAAGTCCCATCCCATTACCATATTTAGGGACATTCCCATAAGGTTATGTGGTTGAGACTTGACTGATATAGTCCAAATGCTGGTTTATTCACAATAGAAGACCGACTGATAGAAGATTATCAGGAAGATCCCAGTTCTGAGTCCCATTAATTATGGGAAACTCTACATCACCATATCATGTTCGGTCAACTGAATACTGAGAAATAACTTGCATGGTGAATGCATACAAACAAGAAACGGAATTTACTAATGATTATGAGTTTCTGGGAATGGAAAGTTAATAATTTAACTCGATGACTCGGTCGACGATTAAAGAAAGCGAATTCCTCTGGAAGCCCATTAATTGATAGATCGTCCTCCTCCCCCAGCGCCACCACCACCTCCTCCCGCTCTTGCTTGTCTAACCCTATCTTAGACAACTCAAACACAACGAAATGGATTATACAACAATAGTGACATGAGTGTTCACCATCATCCACTTGGAATGGGATTTTCAGATGAAAGTCATACCATTAAAACTGGAAAGTAGCCTGTTAGTTGGTTTCTGAAACAGGAGACTAGATCAGAGGGCGGTTACTAGTTTGCATGCATCTAGAAACCAACCAACAGCTACTTTCTAGTTTTAATGGTAGGACCTTCACCAGAAAATCCCATGTCAAGTGAATCATGGTGAACACGCATGTCACTATGGTTGCAATGCCGATACAATCCATTTCGTTGTGTTGGAGCTGTCTAAGATAGACAAGAGAGAAGTAGTAGTAGTAGCTACTAGAAGATGAGGACGATTTATCAATTAATGGGCCTCCAGAGGAATTCGCTTTCTTTAAATGCTGAGAAATAACATGCATGGTGACTCGGTCGACGGATTAAAGAAAGCGAATTCCTCTGGAAGCCCATGAATTGATAGATCGTCAGCTACTACTACTTCTCTCTTGCTCTTGCTTGTCTAACCCTTTCAAACATAACGAAATGGATGGATCGTTGTAACCATAGTGATATGAGTGTTCACCATCATTCACTTGGAATGGGGTTTTCAGATGAAGGTTATACCATTAAAACTAGAAAGTAGCCTGTTAGTTGGTTTCTGAAACAGGAAGGATCAGATGACTAGATCAGAGGACGGTTACTAGTTTGCATGAACCAACAGGCTACTTTATAGTTTTAATGGTAGGACCTTCATCAGAAAATCCCATATCAAGTGGATCATGGTGAACGCACATGTCACTATGGTTGCAATGCCCATACAATCCATTTCGTTGTGTTGGAGCTGTCTAAGATAGGACAAGCAAGAGCAAGAGAGAAGTAGAGAAGATGAGGACGATTTAATTAATGGGCTTCCAGAGGAATTCACTTTCTTTAAATACTGAGAAATAACTTGCATGGTGAATGCATACAAACAAGAAACGGAATTTATTAATGATTATGAGTTTCTGGGAATGGAAAGTTAATAATTTAACTCCATGACTCGGTCGACTGTCGAATAAAGGAAATTCAACCTGCATTGACAGAACATGATATGGCGATGTAGAGTTTTCCATAATTAATGGAACTCAGAACTGGGATCTTCCTGATAATCTTCTGTCAGCCGGTTTTCTATTGTGAATAAACCAAAATTTGGTCAAGTCTCAACCACATAACCTTATGGGAATGTCCCTAAATATGGTAATGGGAGAGTACGGTACGGGAGGGGACTTAAGCTAAGCAGAAACTTTGAAAGGGGTACTGCATGTATATAGATTCTTTGTGAAATTCGGCAGCAGGGATCAATGTGATTTTATACAATAGGTAGAGAACATCCTTCAGAATGTCATGTAAACGCCGAGAGGTAGTGATGCTAGTTAATAGTTATGTATTGAAATAACCACCATTTTGTTTTAGACTTTGATATCAGATGCCTGACCTTTATGGTGATGTCCTCATTTTTTTTTCTTCCTCTTTATCCCCTCAGGTTATGATCTCCATTGTGGACCTGCACTCTCCATTCCATTCGAATGAATCCATAGAACAAAGGAATGATCCGTAGAGTAAAGAAAGTATCAATGAATGTTAAAACTTAGAACGGAATGATCCTGACAATGAAATTGATAATCAACGCCGTTACACATACCGGGGTTATACGAATATCGGCAACCTTAGAAACCCCCTAAAATATAAAACACAGAAAATTGAAATAAATGAAAGAGAGGAAGTGTAGGAAATTCCCGTACCAGTACCACTACGGTTTCTTCCGCTTGTCGACCTACATGACAGCATCTCGGAAAGATTCTCCTCAAGCACAACGGAATTTCAGTTTTCACAACCATGCCTCTGGCCGACTTGCCGGGGGAAATTGTACTCCTTATCGCAGATCACCTTGATGACAGTACGAGGGTGAATGCTCTTGCCCGCACAAACAGACGGGTTTACGATTTGCTAAATAACTATGATCGCGATCTGACCAACAAGCCCGAGAGTAGGTCATTGCTCTGGGATATAAAAAATGGAGTGATAAAAGGTGATGCCGGTCGACATTTGGATGATTCCGGTAGCCTACAATATCGCACTTCAAAGAAGGACGTGTAGACCCGGTTGAAGTGCTTTTGAATCAATCCAAACTTTGGAGGTCATTCGCGAAGTGCCCCCCTTATGCTCGCTGTTGAAAGGCACCACCACAGTGCCGTTGTTGAATTGCTGCTTACTACGACTAATGTTGATCCGAACCTTAGAGATCAGTATTCTGTCTCGCCACTGATCCGAGCCTGCGAGATTGGAAATATACCTATCGTGAAAAGATTACTCACTAGAGATGATGTCGACATCACCGCCTCGTCCGATGATGGATGGATACCACTGCTAACGGCTTGTGAGCTCCATGAAAGCCCAGAGATCGTTGATCTACTTCTTGCCAAAGATGGTATTAACGTTAACCTCTATAATAAACAAAGAGAGACGCGGCCAGAGCCGTCGGTGCGGGTGGTAGAGTCTCTTCTCGCAAGGAATGACTTGGACCCCGACATTGTGAGCTCCGGCGATCATGCATTAGATCGGGCAGTGTCTCTAGGGAGTACCATCGTAAAGCGCCTTTTGGATTCATCCTAATATTGTTGGCCCTAATGTTGGGTCTGGTGTTCATAATCTTACAGCTTCGATGCAGGCTTGTGTCTCAACGGATTCGCTGGACGTGGTACAGCTTCTCTTGGAGGCAGAACGCCTTTCCATCGTAGATCTACTCCTGGAGAAAGACAATGTTGATCCCAATGTCAGGGACGCTTTTGACGGTTATACCCCATTGTCTTTTATAACAATACAGCAATTGTGAAATCGCTTCTTTCTCACCCGATACGGATCCTAATGCCGTCGATAACACTGGTGCCAGCATCCTTGCGCGGTTTAGAGTTATCCCCAGAATCGAGTCTCTCTTACGCACTGCAGGTGCTAGGTGAAGAAAAGTTGAAGAGCTAATGTGGCCCATGAGCTGAGCCTGCAAGAGATCTAAGAGGAAAGAGAAAATAACTTTACCAGATCCTGATTTGCTAATAATCCCTTTAATGCACTATTGCTTGCCGACCTCCAAATATGATAGTTCCTGTGCAAAACCTGGGGCATTAGGTATAAAAAAATAGACGACCTGGGTGCCTGGTCCTATGATATGATACATATATGTAAACATGATGGCAGAGCGCACCCCTTATGCAGTTCGATCTGAGACTCTGTGTGAAAACCTTATACATACATCATTCATATATAAACCAACCTACAAGCCATCCGAGGTATTATATATATATAGGATTGTCAAAGTACATTACCTAGGCACGATGGATTTCTACAGGCGAACCGGAATCCGGATTCATCATTCGCATACCTACATACCTATGTAGGCGATTCACAGAGGGGATATAACATAACGGATTCCTATATATAGGCAGGCGTATGTAAGTGCATACATAGGGGATTCTTCTTCGTACAGGAGTATACACTAACTGATTCCTATACAGTACATAGTAGGTAATGTATCATAGGCAGCGTGGATGATTAGCATGGTAACTTCGCTTCGTCAAATAGGTTGATAAATGCTAATCAGTCTTCGAAGATTCAAATACAAGGTATGATAGATGGACTGTATATAGTATGTACATGTATCTACAATATATCATATACCTACCTAATTATATAAAAGAAGAAAAAGCCGCATCGATCGATCTACTTCAAGTGTGCCTGCCAATCCATCCATGTTCATATGTAACAGCATTCATTCCCACCATCTATGATAGGTAGGTAGGTACTATATATACATAGTCAGTCGCTTCGAATGGTTTGTCGATGATCGCCTGTCCGATTGTTGTTATATAATATACATACATGAAATAAATGATGGCATGAATTGCGTCAATAATAATAATAATAATAATAATAATAATAATATTCAAACACGAATTTTGTAAGGCTGTGTGTATGTATGGCGATCGATTTTTTGGGTCGTGTCGAGATATGTATTATTATAAATTGATAGAATTCATTTCCATCGATTCGACGATTCTCATGAGTCATAGGCATACATCATCATGTAATGGATTTCTATATTGATATGTACATAGCTTCCAGCTTCGTATGTGTATGACATTGGCATAGGGAATTTCTGTACGCAGAAGCGAGGTTTGTCGGTGTTAGGGCCTTTATATAGGCAGAACGGATTCCTACAGGTATAGGCAATTCCTGGATGGTGGCATAGGGGATTCAAATCTATAGGCACAGGGGAGGGGGTCGACTGCTCATCCATAAAACCATTCATTTATGTACTTTAGTTTGTAGAAGTATGGGGAATTCGATACCCGATGCTATTGTTCGTACATGTCTACTTCTCCCGCACTAAACTTTATTATATTAATTCGCCAAGTCGAGGTGATAGCGAAGTATGGCTTATCCAAAGATGCATGCACTTAGCAGGTAGCTATCTCGCCCTCGTCCAATACTATCATATAAGTTGGTGGCAGAGATCAATCGACTATCTCTCGGTGACAGTAGTCGATGATGCTGGAACCTCATCAACAGCAGCCTCTTGATACCCGGTAGTCGCACGTCGTGTGAATATATTTCGTCCCGTAAAAAAGGTGGTCAAAATGGCCATTGCGATAGTGAGTCCTCCCAAGATCAGGTGTACACCCACCCAACCGAGCCGTTCCTGTAAAAACCCTCCAAATAACGGACCGGCAAACTGGCCCCCTGCATACGCCATGTTGCACAACGCATAGCCCTGGCCGAGACCGCTCGCATCATGACCGCCTGAGTCGTCCGACGTGTCGGTATAATGTTTGGCTTCGATTTCGGTGATAGAGTGGGAGATTTCTGTCATAGCGACCAGGTAGATGATTTGTAGGCCAAAGCCTATAAATATCAAGAAGATGATGAGAAATATTTGTTGCTGTGTAGTATCCCCGTGGTCAGAGGTCATCGTGCCACCCTCCACGAGGGCCAGGAGCGTTAGAGGGATGCTGGCGAGGCCAAAACCAATGACACCGAGGGTTTTACATCCGAATCTTTCAACAGCTTTTCCGAACAGGACCCCGGCAAAGCTTGGGACGGATAGAGTCAGAAAAATCAATCCCGCTTGTGTGGGGGTCCAATTGAAGGTTCGCATGACAAATAACGGCAGTGTCTATAGAATCCCATCATTATTAGCCTCTTTGCCCAGACATTGGAAGTGCCTGCCGATAGACAGGCTAGGGTGATATTACCGCCTCGAAAGAAGTAAATATGATTGCATCATAAAATGTGGCGAGGAAGGCCGTGAGTAAACGAGGCTCGGTGAAGATGTAATAGATGATTGGCTTAGAATCTACGTTTACTACGGTCGCTTCACTGTCCGGGCTATGGGTTTCCAGCTCTGGCTCTGGCGTCACGGCTGCTAATTGCTGTTGTTCGTGAGATGATTGCAGGAGTGGTGTAGTTTCGGCCTGGGTCGCAGGAGTACCGCATTGACTATCGGCGTTACTATTGTTGATTCGGTCTACGGATTTGAGATATCCTGGATTGCAATTTAATAATAATAACTTTTTTCTCCCTGGCGTCCTGTGCTGCGATTGGAAGATGAGAATTACTGACCATTTCTGTCAATTACTGCCAAACGCATTATGATGTCAATAAAAATAAGGACAAGTGGGATAATAAAAGCGGCATAGTAGCCTGCTTTCTCAAATCTATGCAGTCATGGAGATATTTTTTAAGTTCTCGTCCAACGCATCATTCAAAAGGGACTAGACACTTACACGACTCCTCCCAGAATTGGCCCTAGGACTATCGCCCATGTGATAGCGAAGGAAGTGTATCCCATTGCCGTTGGAACGTGACTTTTGTCAACGGAATCAGCCAGAAACGCCATACCGACCACTGCGACGACTGCCGATGAAAGGCCTTGTAGGGCCCGTCCGATGACGAGCATGATGGGAGACTTTACCAGCGCAAAGAGCGCCGTCGACGCTGCGGATGCGATAAGGCCAAAAATGAATAGCTGCGTCCGGGATCTGCTTCGGTCGCTCACGTAGCCAAAGATGGCTGTCGGATGTGAAGAGATCAGTCCAAATTCGACGCCTTGAGGGCGAATTTGTACGAGGAACTTACGTGACCCAATCATGAGAAACACTCCGAACATGGCTAAGAGAATCGAGATCCATCCCTGAACTAGAATCAATCCGATCAACGAGATGAACTGCCATGCGACTCGGGGGATATGAATCGGTGGAAGTAGATACCCTCATTTTCTGGTACACCTGCTCGTTTGACTAGTACATCGGGCATGATTGGAACAATCTGACATGACGCAAGTCAGACGATGTCACTGAACAGCAACAGATCTCGATTCGATGAGATCGAGCGTCGTGAAGCCTCTCAACTGCGAAAATGGAAAAAGCGGATTACCATGCTATAAATAAAGACATCCTTCAGTAGCCATGATCAAAATTAACGAGACGCATCATTGTCATACTTGGTTTGGCAACACTTACAGAGAACAGCGCCACAGATACTGTGGCTATAGTAAACCCTTCGGATGCCCGGACTCTGACAGTCCATGATGAATTATCCAACATCTTCGAACGGACGATTTCCTTGACAGCCCCAAGAATAACGAGAGAATGGAAAAGAATGAGATACTCAAGGAGGGTGCTAGAGAAAGAGAGTGGGCGTATTACTTGGAACTATGCACCAGAGCATAAAATTATTATATTATCATGATTCATTATGAATAGTTACTACATAGAAGCCAATAAGAAGAAGCATAAATTAATCTTTCACATTAATAATATTCAAAAATTGGTGAATTTGTAGTTATGAGAAAAGTTGGATCAAAAGCTCATGCATGGCTCAAACGATCCCACGCATTAGTTATTCTGTCTGAGCTGAATTGTGGTGGGCAAGCATAAGTACCTACTCGTAGTACCTAGGTAAGTAAGTATGTAGGTAAGTACATTATTACATTAGGGTCCCTATTTTTGAGCCTTGCATGACTTGTGAAGATCATTGCAGACGCCCAGCCTTTCTAGCTTTGACCCTCGCGTCTATGTACATTACCTAGGTAGTTACAGTTACGTACCTGGCTTAACTATTGGATTTTTAGCTCCATTTCTTCTTTCGAAACAATTCTCAGACATTTTTATTAACCAACCAATAATGCTCCTGTACGCCACAAACAGAATTTGGAGAGAATAATCGCCGGCTGGTTGGAAGGCGAATCTCTGGGAACTGTCACATATGTAGGTATTCATTTCAATTTTTGGGAGGTGGCTTACAATACGGCCTGCATTAGTTAGTTATAATCGCTGCCAATAAAGGTATCAGGCACTCTTCCTAAGGCATGGTAAAGTATGATTGACCGACTGCAAGGCAAGTGCTAAAATTCCTGCATTGCTCCGTTCGGTGCCCTACGCTTCGCTCCAGGAGTCACACCTCTCTCCTCGAATTTTGGAGAGCCGGAGTGACAATACCACGATTGGATTGTAGATTAAAATCAATAATTAAGATCATCTTCTGTCTTGCCGCTTACGTGAATCTTACCTGTAGAAGGCGAGTGATTGGGTAGGCCCCACCGCCATAGTTGAACCAAATTATGCTCTAAATTTTGGGGTGAGTCTCGGCAGGGGATACGTCAATTCCAGTAACTAAGGAAATTAGGACACCGCGCTCGAGCCTCGAAGCTTTTTTGTTTGTTACCACCATTAACCGAAATAGACATTATTGTTTTGTATGTAGAAGTTTATCTCAGTAGACTCAGACTCCAACAAGTTGCCTTTGAGGTGGACGTGCTTTCTGTGATCTGTCGCATTAATTATATATAGTGGTGACTGAGTTACATCTCTCAAAAGTGACAAGTCAGTTTTCCTAGATTAGAGTATGGGTAACTATTCTCAGCGAGCTCGGGAGCACTGGCCTGATAAAATGACAAACAAGGCTCGGGAGTCCGGAGTCGGGATCAGCCTGGCCCTAGTAGCATTATCATAGGTAAACAGCAATCCTACGCTAGTGGTCCGTAGTTGACGACAAATGTGTTTTTTATAAATATGATAGCTATCATGAAATATACTGGTGGCAAGTCTATGTTTACGCAGGTATGGCTCCTTAACTACCAGATATTTGAAGATTTGTTATTGATATTTACTTTAAGCTGAACCAAGGGTCTCAGACAGTTGATGGGTTCGGCCCGAGGCCCGAGCCGAACCATGCCTACAGTAGTGTAAAGGTTTTTCACTTGAATACATAGAAAGCACAGACCATAATACATATGCCTTTGTGTGCACGTGGACTGCCCAGGTGCGGTTGAACTCGGATATATACGTGAGTGCGAAAAGAAGGCATCGACAGTTAGTGGAGGTCCAAGCTCTTGTCAAACTGCTTTAAGCTCTTCTTCGTTGGCAAGGAGGTCAAGGATGACCACGGTTTCTGAAGGCTCTGGTTGGAGCTCGGGGTCTTGAAATTCCGCGCAAATTGACGATTAAGCCGGGGTAAGGCGAGAATTGTCGCCACTGTTGGATGGCCGCAGGAAGATGACCTCAACATCGTGAGGCAAAGGTCATATATTCCACCTTGCCTTTTCGAAATTCCATTTGTTTCTAATTTCTCTCCCTGGCAGCCAGAATTTGCGTAATTCGTCATCGTCCTGACGGGCGGCCTCGAGGGTACAGATGTAGAGGAATAGAGAGAAAAAGGATGAAGTGCACGTGGAGAGCCACATGGATCTGCGCTTCAATCAACCCGCTTGAGCACAATGTATTGACCTTATGCTGATTTATGCCAAGGCTCTATGTATTCTACGTACCGATATGGAGGTGTTATAAACAAGCGCAAAGCGGTGACTCCAGCAACTTCAGCGTCAACGACTGGTCAACGGGCGCTTCACAGGCGGTGATACGTCGACAGCTGCAAACGGCCGTTTAGGCATTCTGGGTGCCTCATGGTCTTTGTTGCCATAGGTGGCATCGCAGTTACCTAGGTATATAAAGCAGCTTTCGTTGAGGGTAGACGGAGGTCGCCAAGGAGGGTCACTCTCCTTCAATGAAAGCTCGTTCATTTTATGTGGTATAATATTTAATTCAAATGTTAGCGAGAAACAACCAGACGCGGCGATTTTGCCCCGTGGCCGGCAATGGCTTCGAAATGGGGTATTCGCAACTGTATGATGAGTTACTTGAAGCCGCCAAGGTTTTGTTCGAGGGATCAGAAGGGTGTATCGGCCTAGTTGTTTCCATTAGAAGATGGAGAAACAGAAATAACGGAAACACCTTGACTAGCACGACTAGGTCGATACATCCTTCCGATCCCTTTTGGCGGCTTCAAGCAACTCAGCGTACGGTTGCGAATACCCCATTTCGAACGCAATCGAGGGCCATTGCCACGGGGCAGAATCGCCGCGTCTGGTTGCTTCTTGCTAATAATGGAATTAAACACAATACCACATAAAGTAACATACAGATGGCAAACCTTCCGAAACAATTTCCAGTGAAACCTTCAAGCAAAACTTCACACTAGAACTCAAGTCCTCTCCTTTTAACGACGCCCAACTGCGACATCGCGATAAACTTGAACCAGTCCAGGACCTATTCAGCGCAACTCCGGTGGATGGAAGTTGGAATTATTATTTGATGTGCATCTAAAATGAAGAAAGTTCTGATAAAAAAGATCTTATTCTCTAAAAAGTATCTTAACAAA
>NPHW01003037.1:0-20626 GCA_002240705.1 Elaphomyces granulatus
GTAGTGAGGTATCACCCATCACACCGGGCAGGCTATGTTCTTCCCTCCAACCAGAATCGCTGCGGTTAGGGCCCGTCAAGAAGAGCTGGCAGCTCAAAAGGAGCAGGAAAGGCGTGAGAAGGAGGAGCGCCAGAACAGGGCAGCCGAGAAGGACAGGAAGCAGCAGCGAGAAGAAAAGCAAAAGATCCGGGCGGAAAAGCTGCAACAGAAGGAACGCGACAAGGACTTCAGAAGCAGCTTAATAAGGAACGTAGGCTCGAAGCACAGTTACAAAAGTAGCAAAAAAAAAACAAGCTGCTCCATCTCGAAGGCGAAATTAAGAAGGATGCTCTTCTGGTAAGCTAAGGACTGGGTAGCCCAAAATGAGGATGGCTTGTTATTGGCACACTGTAGATCTTCTTACATTATTTAAGGAATAGATAATGGTAGCATCGTGCTCGCACGATGCCATTTACCAATATATCCAAATTTTACGGCTTTATTTTCAATAAATATAGAGAATCTGCCAATTTTTGCTCGTTATTGCCAATTTGGTAGGTATGTAATCCGTACAGGCTATCGTACTAGTACTAGTTGTAACTCCGATCCTGGGCTCAATGAGATCGCTTAAATACGCCAAGATTTTATAATACCATCGTCATATGCACATTTTCTTACTAGGTACGGAGCCGACTCGAGTCCGAATAACTTCACCTACATACCTATGTTACATGTAGTCTATGCATGCGTCTCCCTGACCTTCATCATATATAATCTCCAAAAATAACCGTAGATAGACACTGGATTGGCTACTGTAAGTTATTATTGGTCTGCTGCACTAAGGCTGAGAACGGAAAAACGGACAAACCACGAGTGGGGAAAACACGAGGAACCCGGGGGAACTAGGCGAAACACACATAACATACATATTTACCGCTTATTATTATGCACTAACTATTGATGTTAGAGAGTTAATAATCAGCCTTGGCGAATAGTTAGTTATTATTAATTAATTGAGCTATGTATATGATACAAACCTCACTTAAATGAGAATGCACCGTCGAAGGGTATCCACGAATCGAGTCGTTGAGATTATTGACGGCTGGCTCCAGAAGGTGGGAACCATATCGGCCAACTCGATTCGCGGGTGAGTCGTCTCATTTATAAGTGAGTTAGTACGGTATCCTTCGAGGACTATTATACTAGGTATGATATGAGAGGTTCTTCCCGCATTATTATTTGAAATAACTAACTAGCTATCATAACTTAAAGTCAGGCCTGTCGGCAAGTAAACTGACCCTGTGACCTGACCTGACCCGTCACCCCTGAGCTTCTCCCAATCTCGCTACGAATTTCCCCCTTTTTGACAGTTATTACTCCTTAGCTTGCTCTGCTCACCAATCATGGGAAAAGATTCTACATGTCACCGCTAAATAAACCTTCTTCGGAGTCTAGTCCTTAATTGACAAAAAGATGGAACAGATGCGGGATGTAATAAAAGGTATCATTGTAATGATAATACAGAGATAAAAACTCGAATTGAATAAGATTGGAATAATAATACCTACCTACTTCATAAGAATTAATCAACATGATATTCAATAATGATGCTTGTTATTTTATCATCATACATTTCCTCTTCTTGAAGCTTTGTGTTGTACATACTTTATCAACCTGAAGGCGAACCTGGACTGTATTTTCCCCATTAATATAATAATGAAAGCATCACCCTTTGTGGGTGATCTGTTCTTTAACTACATATCATAACAACTGTCGAAGAAGACAAGTCAATTGTTGGATTGTCAAAAAGGCTTCAGCGAGAGCTATAGTAGGTATGATATAGTTTGTTAGGGTTTCTCGGCGAGTCGGCTTCATCCAGACCGCGGAACTGGGCGGCAATTTTAATAATTAATAAAAGAGCACAAAGACAAGGAAGAATAGGTAATCAATAGCGCATCGAGGACCAACGATGGCATCATGCCATGATCTGACAGATCTCAAGACTCATAGGAGTCCCGTCCAAGACTATGATACCTATGATATACAATCTCAGTCCGAACTTGAAATACCAATTATTACATATTCAGGTATTTTATATTGGCATCTAGTATCATATCCTACTCTTCGCTCGCGCCGCTCTCCTTATGATAATATCAATTGTAATTCTATTCTCGTGCGAATGAAAGGAGATTTATGCTAAATAACTTTCAACTAATAATAAAAATAACTAACTACAAACTAGCTCAGGGCTGCATTTTTTCACGCAGGTCAAATAGTTTTAGTTAATAGGTGGACCGCCGGGCAGGGGCTTTCGCGAAGGCTGCATGTCTAATTTCCCTCACAGATGGGACGCTGCAATCAAATGGAGACTTTCCAGACCTAAGTTTGCCCAGCGGCTGCAAGGGGAATACGGATTAGTTACCACTAATGTAACTAATCAATGGAGAGCGGTTTTTTATTTTATTTTTTATTTTTATATGTCGTCTCTCCCAGCCTTGCTCGCTCTTTTTCTCTTTTAGTTATCCTCTCTCTATTCATTCTTTTCGGTCATTCACACGTGTGTGCGTTTGCAGTCGCTTAATCCAACTGCTATCACTCTTTTATTAATTTTTAGTTGCTAAATTGATGGTCTAATAATCCTGTCCCTTCCTTTTTTAATTGGTTGTATCGCTGCGAGATATCGTCATTCTTTTTGCGATTCTATCCTGTCCAGATCGTAAACAGATCAAGAATATAACAATCTGTCCATTCATTTTAGCGAAGATGCGCTTTTTCACCGTTTCTACCATTGCTGCCCTCGCGGCCTTCGTCTCTGCAGTCGCGCCAGACTACTCAAAGAGCCCTTCGGGTAACCCAATTTCTCTGCCAGGTCTTGGTGAGCAAGTTCCGGTTGGCAAGCCGTATACCATCACCTGGCAACCGACTACTCCTGGCACCGTGTCTCTCACCCTGCTTCGTGGGCCTAGCAACAACGTCACACCCCTTCTCAACATCGCTCAGGCCATTCCCAACACCGGCAGCTTCGTCTGGACACCACCGACCACCCTGCAGAATGATGTGACGCACTATGGTCTCCTCCTGGTTGTCGACACGACCGGTCAATATCAGTACTCGGTGCAGTTCGGCATCTCAAATCCAAACGGGGATTCGCCTTCCTCGTCTTCGAGCTGTTCCTCCTCGACCGGTTCATCTCCTCCAACATCTGTGCCTTCATTGTCTACCATTGCTACAATCTCGACCACCTCGTTGGTAACCCCATCAGGGACTCCAACTCCTACCAGCAAACCTACTGGTCCAGTCGTGTCCCCGATACAGACCCCTTCCCAGTCCAGCAGCACGCTTCAAGTTGCAGCCAGCTCGCCACCCAGCACGGTATCAACCACCACGCCTCCTAGTACTCCCAGCAAATCTACTAACGGAGCTAATCACCAAGTGGTTGGATTCAGCGGCATCGTTGCCGCTGCTGGTCTAGCTGTTTTCTTGATCCTTTAATTTCTCTCCTATCTGACAGAGCACACCATGTCTCCGCTCTCTTGCTCTCTTTCTCTCTTAGATAAGAGTCGGAATACATACATATGGTGGATAATCAACAGACCTTATCTCGTGCATATATTATGTATCAAAATCTAACATGGCGTCCTTATCTCTAATATCCTATCTTCCTCCGTTCTGCTCCCTCCTTGACCGGAGGACAACCAAAAGGAAAACGGAAAAAGGATTTTTCTCCCTCGCTTTTATATTTCGATTCTAATTTTCCCTTCCCACACTACCCGGATCTAGATCTAGGTGTTACTGGCATCATTTTTGGGGGTTTTTTTTTCTTTTTTTTATCCCGGATACTTACCTTTGAACGTTATGACTCGTGTGTATCTCTCTATATGAATGTCGACGTAGGTGGATATGTATATGTACGTCCGTACCTTGTTCTATTGCAAAAAAAGATCAAAGTTACTATAAGCCTTCGGTCTCTTGAGCCCTACAGTATATATTTATTTTAAAAGCTCGATCCGCATAGTCACGAGAAGCTGGTGGAATGCTAACACCGGGAAAATGGTTTGTAGAAAAAAAAGTCTTTCCGGGGGTGAATACAGGGCCATGTCCTGTCTATATACCTATGTACACATTTCATCCAGCAGGAATAAAGGATGACACATACTATAGAGAAGACATGGTGGGCATTCCACAGGAGCGAAGTGTCTGTGAAAGAGAGTCAACTACTTGACCCGACCGACCGATCGGCTGCGTGAGTCATCTAACGTGATCTCATTGAGAAGGGGAAGTCATGGAGGCATCGGGGATTTTCAGCACCTCGCCTGTTGAACGTTGCGTCTAGGAGCGGCAGGACGGGAACCGAAACAAGCTACACTCAACGGACGTCAAAGGAATAGAGGGCGAGGGTATAAGTAACATATCAGGGCAGGTAGATGTTCTTATGAAAAGAAAGGCCAGCAGGTGAGGGTGGTCATAACATAGACAAGATAGCCGAGCCGCTAATCGAACGGATCCGTCGTGACCGAGGAATTGCTTTGGTTCGAATCATGTGGACTCATCCGCTTTGCTCGCGAGTCATCCTCGAGAAGCGATTCCGGGCCATGTCTAACAGCCATACCAATTGCAAAGACCAGAGCAAGGGAGAACTTCGCCCATAGGCCTAGGGAGTAGCCAAACGATGTATATCGTGGTGGTGGTACACATCCGAACGGGCCGTCCAGCATTCTCGGCTTCTCTGCCCAGCTTAGGCTGCATGAATGAATAACCGTCTCAGATTCGCAGCCATGCCTTGGGCCAGGTTCCTGCTGTGGGCGAAAACCAGGGGTTTCTAATGGCCGCGTACCTACGCAAGTATGCGAGTCATCAGCGGTTCGTGCGAGTGAAATCCTGGACAACGTATCTCGAGCCTGTGAGCCCAGAAACAAGCCAATCATCCACCAAGAAAACTTTCTAAATCGGCCGACACTGCGCCGCCACGTATTCCTGATGATCCTACTCCCGATGGTAGTCAGGCGGAATCGAAGCTCACTGAGATAAGAGGGGTGTTTTGAGAATATATCCATAACAGATCCTCCAGTTAACCAATTGAGTGAATGCGAACTCCCGTCGTCTTTCTGCATGTCGATATGGCAGTTACAACGTGCGATCTTTTGACGCCTAACGGGAGTGAAAAGGCCGCTAGGTGGCCCTTGGAGTGATGCGCATCCCTCTTGATTTTTGGAATTCCTCCCAGATGATTCGAATTCTTTAGCGTGAGGAGAGCTTGATAAGGCGTTGTCATCTGCCTTCGTTATCAAGTCTCCATGCAAATTAAAGTCAGACGAGTTATTCAAATTCGGTTCCTCTTGATACGACTTCGGGGAAAGAAGGGAGTCGGAAATCCTCATGTCAAGTCCAGATGTGGCTTCCTCGAAAGTGCCATAATAATTAGATTGACCTTCTAAAGCATTTAGAGTCTCATCCAGTACTCTGGGATAAGACTCTGTATTGATCTCGGACGGAACATTATCTGTGGACCTGTTGGGGAATGCTTTACTGGGATGAGCCACTGTGCAGGCTGAATTGATTAGGGGAGAATTATCGAATGCAACGACCGTGGTTGCAGGCAGGATTAATGGCTTGAGCGTACAGGTGCCTGATGGAAATCGGCGCATACTCCTAAGGCGGCTTTGCATTTTGCCTTGCCCATCTGGTGAGAGTGGAATAGGCGAGCCCAGTGGCGATGAAATCGAAGAAGAGTGCGAGATGGTTGAAGACTGCTGCGATTGGATGGTTGACATCTGTGAAGATGCTGAGTCCCCAAGGATAGAGTCAGTAGCGATGGGTTTGGTATCGCCATTGCGGAGTCGCAGTTGGTGGCCTGTAGGGCTGTTACTGGTGGTCTCAATTGGAGGGCTCTGCAGTTCGACCGCGTCTTTTAAGCTATCCTTTCCTGGAGTATGAAGGCCTTCGAAAAACCCCTCGGTTCTAGCCGACGGCGCAATTTGTGGGAGCATGGACCTAGGGCGGGGAAGCCTCAGGCCTGGACTTCGCGACGGAGAGACAACATTATATGGACTTCGCTGTTGCGTTCGGATAGGAGATTGAGCGAGTAATAGCTCCGTTAGGACGTCCACCCTCCTCTCGAGACCGCGATTTGTGGATTTCAATGCCTCGACGTTGCGTAACTTGAGCGCCTGGATTCCATTTTGGTGCTCTAGTTCTTGAATTCGGCGAAGTCCCGCTTCTACTTGTCCCTCCAGCAACAGGATCTTGGCTCTTAACTTAGATTCAACCTCGGTCCTCTCCGCAACTTCCTCTTCTACGCGTGCGTCGAATCTGCTCTCCCACTCTGACAATTCCTGTTTCACTACCTTGAGTTCCGTATGAAGAGATTTTAGTCTGGAGATTTGAGGCCCAGTGGTCAACAACTGAACCGAGGTTAGCTGACTTTGAGTAGCAGCGAGCTGTGCCTCCAAATGTTCAATGTATTTCGTGGCCTCGTAGTCGGTCACGAGGGTTTTGTTGCCCTTTGTTCCCATTGCAACACTGAGCGATGAGGGGGAGATCCCCGAAAGAGACCGTTCCCCCGATTTCATGGCGCTCTCAGTATCACTTTCGTCCGCACTGCTCCAGGATGGCGATCGACTGGAGACCCCAAATCGGCGTGAAGGAGTTGATGGGAACGGGTGTTCCTCGTCCTCTGATTCCGGATGATGATCTTGGAATACCGCAATGACTGAAGGACGAGGTAACCTGCGGCATTTATGACGGGTGGATGAGTTATAGATTTCTTGTAACACATTCGCCCTCACCCTTAGTGAGCCAAGGTCATTGCTTCGGAAGTCTTGCGTTGACAGAACTCGGTTGCTCTCCTTCTCTGTCTCAACCTGGGAGCTCTGGGAGCTCCCAGAGAGGGTCCAATTGGATAAGTGGTCAGAAAATTTCCGAGCTGGGAAGTGTGCACCACGAAAGCCAGCATTCCGAAGACGTAACCGCCGGTTCTGGAGACTGAATGCTTTCTCACTCCTCAGCTGAGGTGATGGGGGGGAAGGAGGCGAATTTGGGTAAGAGGAACAGCCACTCGATGGCCTCCGGTAGCCGTCAGAGAGACTAGAAGTCGAGTTTGGCGAGACATATTCCATGACATGCCACTGTCACGGGACAATTAGGTAATTAATGAAAATGTTCTGTGAAGATTCCTTAAGTTAATGTACAATCACTATCATTATTAAAGCATTTCATATGGATAAAACCTGGGCATTAGATGCGGGGAGTCAAGCCATTGGTAGAACAGGAGTCAATTGCGGTCCCCTTGCATCTTTTTCGATAGTGACCAAAAGCTGCTTTCTTGGAGCACGACGATGCATTCAAAAAGTTATTTCGTTGGCGGGGGCAAGAGATGGATGTTCAAGTTCTTTCTTTCCTTCGCAGCGTTTGTTTACTTTTTTTTTTTCTGACCGTCGTCTTTGGCAACCGATCAAATGTGGTTAAGGTTGGGTTTCCCCAAATATGATACGTTTATTTGAAGCCCACAGATCCACAGCGGGTTCTTTCCAAGTTTAATTCTATTCCAATGTTCCATAAAAAAGAAAATACCTTACCTCAGCATGCTCATACCTCCGATTTTGCATTGTTTGGCCCTGCTGAGATAAGTAAAAACAATAAGATAACCACGGACATATGTACGCTAAGACCAACACCATCGTGCGCTAACAACGTCACTATTGACGATTTATATACATAGATATATGCCTGAGAATATAGGTCCCATATCCCTAGATAGTAGACGTTCCAGGGCATTTGCGGATGCAGTCCGCGTTACCAGTCCAGGTTGCATTGAGGGGAAAGCATTGAAAGGCAGGTGGGAAGAGGCAGGCCTCCGCGGAACAAAAGATGTATGTTAAAAGCAGCGGGTCATCGTGAGCAGTTAGGATGGTATAGGAATCCCTTCACTGTGAGTTTGTAGATTCTACCTAATGGGTTAAAATTTGAGGAGTGTGGGAGAGGAAAGGGAAAAAAAGGATAGAGATCGCGAGATTTGAAGCAAGAATAACTCTCGTTGTCGTGTTTTGTGATACATACATGGAAGTTGGGAAGATTTCAATGTTGACCAACGATATAAACTGGGCAGGCGGTATGTTACCTCAGCATGCGTTATGTCGAGCGGTCCAAGCCGGTCGCAAAACTTGCAGCAAGGATAAAATTTACATCGCGTTCAATCAGCTGCACTTGGAACCACCCATCATCCAACGGTGAGGTTTTGGCCCGACCAAGATGCCCAAGATTCCGCTCGTGTTCTGCTTTCGTCTCGTCAGGTGATTATTATTTTTAATCCCACACATAACTATGCTTCATCGTCGGTCCGAGGTCGCTGTTCGTGAAGGCCAAATTGCTCCAGCCGGAGGGAGGTGGAATACACTGCAGAAACGTACTACATACTACGACCAGGCCAAAGCTGTGCGCCAGAGTGTTTCGCATATCGCGTAAAGCCAGGTGGTCACTTATTTTCATCAAGACAGAGTTAAGGTGCTGTGGCCAACTCTCCAGCGTACAAATCTAAGCAAAATGGGGAGGGAAAGAAGCGCTCCAGGTGCCTCATTGGTAGTTTCGGCATAAGACGTTATCAAGGTAAGCGCCATACAACTCCGTCCACGAAGCCTACAGACCTAGCGCTGAACGTTCGGTTCCAGCCAGTCGCAGTCGTTGTGATACACGTGGTTCCACATTATATCGCAACCGGCGAGAAACATCCAATGTTCTACATTCGTTACCGTGTCGGTTGACGTTCCCGATCTGTACCAGTCGTGACCGGCATGCAATCCTGCAGTTGCAACACCAATCTAGCAGAGGAGGATAAAAGTCTTCATGCCAGGCTTGAAACGTCAGCTCCAACCAGCAACATGTCCGGTGTCATTGCTCTCGCCTCTGCCATGCGGGGCTTTGGGGACAGCTTGGGAGCTGTACAAAGGATGTCCCATCATCAGACTGACGATAATAAGTCTCAATCCGGGGATCTCAGGTAGTATCTCGCGAAGCATTTCGCTGGTGCGCATGGAAATACTATCAGAAGACGACTCTCTTTTCTCTTTGGAGGGAGGCTGAAGAGCTCTTCTTGATTGCGACAACGATCACCCACCGTGCCCGAATGCTGGAAACGCAGTGCTTACCGGTGAAGACGGCGAAGGCGGAGGACTCGATATGGTGTGGGATCAGCGAGCAGACGTTTCGCGGAAACGTTGTTGCCCTGCAGCGTGTTTCAAATAACGCCCCAGCTCAGTCGAAATTCGCTATCTCCGGGGAAGAATGGGAAAGAAGAAGGTGTGAGGCATCCTCGATCGAATACCATTTACCATTTGAAGTGGAGCAACAGATTGCAGATGATCTTGCACTCGTCGCCGCTGCAGTGCAAGGGGTAGAAGCTGTGTCCGCTGCATGTTTGGAGGAAGACTCTCTGGATGGAAGCCTGGTTTTCAGAGTTGCTGCAAGTGCAGCCGCTTCTCCAACAGTTCGAAAATCTCTTCAAGAAATCTGCGATCTCCTCACTGATGGCGCACAGAAGAGTTCGTAGTCCCAGGCATCTCTGCGCTGGACCCTTCAGGGCTGACTGATGATACCAAATAGGGCTGTCCGGAAGAAATGTTTTAATGGCCTTGGTTGACCGAGTCGTCCGGCTGAGCAGAGAACGAATCCATGCACACCTACAATCGGGCCACTGGACGAAGTCTACCTCCCTGAAGAATAAATGTGCTCCCGCCATTCCTCTTCATGAGGAAATTAATCGAATCAATACGAGGATGAGAAAGGCTGGTTGTTGCTGCTCCTCATTCGCGAATACTCTTTGTACCAGATTAGATACCCTCATCGCTCTCTACCGATCAGTGGACAGCACGTCGCAGAACACCGAAGAAGAGCTTGATGTTCTCAAAGACATCGGGCAGGCAAGCAACGACATATACTACTGGTGGGAGAGCCAGCTTTCCAAACGGAGAGACAAGAACTGTTGCTTTAGCAAGGCCCCCATACAGCAGGTTGGTAAAATTGGACGATATTGGAGTCTGTGCCTTAACCTTGCCCATTTTGCCAGGAAAAATCGTGAACTATGTGCAAATATTCGCGGAGAAGTTCTTCCCTCTTATCAGAAAGTGACTTCCAGTATATCATCTAAGAACATTCCAGTGCGTTGTTGTGTCCATGCGGAGATACAGATGGTGGCCTTCTACGAAAGCGGCCGCAATTCGGTCTACAGACCCCGGATCATCGGCTCCAGCAAGCCATCCTGCTACCTTTGCGATCTCTTCGTGCGCTGCCACGGAATCTTTTTTCTTTCGGGCACACATGGCCAGCTTCATGATCGGTGGACGGTGCCGGATTCAGCCAATTACAGCACCTCGGGACGTTCACGAATCCGCAAGGCCTTGGTAGCGATGAACAAGTTTCTGGAACGAGGACTATCGATGACTGTTCGCCCTCCACGCAATCTCCCAGTCACAGACTGGTTGGATGTGAAGGTGCTACCAACCCCCAAGAAAGCTCGATCCGTCGCCTCTAGCTCCAACCAGAGTGTGAGTGCTAGTAAATCCTCCAGTTCTGCAAGTACCGTTTCGACCGCGCTGACGGCCCCCTCTCCTACCTTGCCACACGTGTCCATTGACCCTCCTTTGTCGGTAGTATCCGCAGGCTCCAGACGGTCGACCTGTATTCTTACCAAGGACGACCTCGCAGCAGGCCAAGATTTCGACGATTCCATTTTATTGAACGTTGTCGGCAAAAACATTCGCTTAAAATTCGAGATCGACGAATCTAAACGCGGCCGAGTGTTCATCGGGTTCACCCCTCCCCGTGACGGCTGTGAGGTCGACGGCGTCGCCAAGTTAGATGCCATGGATCCCGGTTCCACTATTGTCCTGGAACGAAAACCTGGATGTCCAAGTGTACATGTCGAGTTCCAGTACGGTACGAGGAAACCTCTGTTTGCTTCGCTTCAATGGGTATGATCCAGCCCTTAGTGCCTCTGAAGTTGCCTCTCCCGGTGTTGCATCTTCTCTGGATACATTCCACTTATTTTTTATTCCACTTTTTCTTTTCTTTTTATCAACGTAAGGGTGAATATGTCGTCCATCTGATTTATTCATTCTCTAATGCTTTATGACGCCACGACAAGATACCCAATTTCATCCTTACCATTTTCTTCTTTTCTTCGATGTCCATTTAAGTACCATATATGATATGCATGTAATTTATGTGCAATCATCCTTGTAAATGTTTCCAACAGAATGACAAAATAATAAGCCATATATTGTTATCCTCTCAAGAGATTTCCTACATCTTTAATCGGCTCTCCAGGCTCCTTGTTGAGCCCTCCCCTTTCAGACGAGATAATTTCACTTATTCCAGCTTGCTGGATTTAATTTTATCAACTTTGAAAACGCCCAACCTACAAACTGTGTAAAGATCGGTTGGTTCCTAATAAGTGACAAAGTTTTAGGTATGCCTGCATTTCTGACGCTTTTTGCCCTGTCGTTCTAGACACCCGACCTCTCCTATCAGGATGACTGTTGTAAATAAAGGCTGAGTTCTATGTGTTAGGTAATAAGTTTAGATGATACTAACATTTGCCTCAGTTAAATGGCCTGAGGTACCTGAGATAATAGCCGAACATCATTTTTTCCTCGTCACGAGGAACGAGGACGGATTCTAATTATGTTTATATTATATTAATAATATATTGAATTTGATACCTAAACGAGCTGAGGGGTCTGTATGCACTGTATAACAATGCAACCCTTCCAAGTTCTTTCATGCTGTGATACCTACCTATAATAAGTTCTAGGTTTCCTATTAATTCCTATTAATATGATAGCACGCGACCACGCGACTGCGGGGTTTTTTTTCATCCACTAATGAGGGGAAATGCTTTCCTTGTCTACATATGTATGTCAGTACCTCCCACTCACAGTATATAGTTTGGTTTTTGGAATATGTTACATCCGACTTTTGTATCCGTATGATATGATAGTTCACACCATGAATAATATCATACCTGTCGTAGCTCTAGCTCGGATAAAAAGAAAGATCTTGTACAGTTTAGCATATAAATATCGTATCTCTCCCGTCGATGCGACAGTTTACATATACCCATCATATACATACACCGTAGTTGAACTAAAATTGATCATGCACTGTGGCGGTCGGCCTAGTCAGACTTCCCCACAATCCTGGGCGCCACACCCTCTATGATAGGTTTAAATTTGTAGTATAGAAGAAGGTTATCAACAGCTCCAGCCGCCGACGCCGTGGCTTTTCCAGCTCTCTGCTCATCATGTCAATTCTACAATAATGAGTAAAATTAAGTTACCTAATGAAATAAAATATCATATTATTATCCAGTGGTTAAATGTAGATCTAAAGGTATGTATGTACATGTACCTATCATACCTGGAAGCAAGATTTGCACCTCTCCAAAACCTGACTGAATAACTATCATCCCTTGATGAACCGAAACGACAGGACTTGCTGGCAAATGGGATACGCCACATCGTATTTGAGCCATACTTTATGATAGGTAGGTAAAACTTGCCTTTGTGACTGCCGATCTACTAACTTATCAGGTATCGGTTGTTTACAAGATCTGGTAGCGATCGTCAGTAAAGAAAGACCAACAATTGCAACCCACCACTGACAATGGAAGACGGTTGTAAACTTGTGAAAATGGCACCCTATCATGAATTATATTGGTTGATTATCCAAGGTTTACCATGCACAAACAGCACAGCGAGCCATGGAATCTTCTACCCTAAAGTCTTCTTCTGGATTGGGTCGTCGAGCAACATATGATACCGTTGACGCGGACTACTGCATCTGTTCCCACGGATCTCAAATGGTCTGGTGACGATATCCAAGTCTGACTGCTTTTAAAAGAAAGGGATAAATAAGAAGGGAAGGAATACCGTCTAACTTTGTCTATACGCATCTCCCTCGATCGAGTTTATCACCAACGGAGAAATCACAGCTGGAATCTTAGTTCGCTATGTCTGACTCAAAGCACGTTGTCGGCACCACCGACCTGAATCATATTGAGGCTCCGGTTACCTGGAGGGCCTACTTGATATGTGGTTTTGCTAGCTTTGGAGGTGACTGCGTTCCTCGAATGTGTTTTATTTTTGGCGCGGTGGATAGCTAACATGGACACCCATATCAGGTATACTCTTTGGCTATGATTCTGGTTACATCTCCGGTGTGCTTGGGATGGATTACGTCAAGCGGGAGATGGGAAACGCCGTTTCAACCGATGTTGATCCATCTGGCTTCATCCTGGCCAGCTGGCAGAAATCTTTGATCACGTCGATCCTGTCTGCTGGGACTTTCTTCGGCGCTCTGCTCGGAGGCGAAATTTCCGAACGGATTGGTCGTCGCACCACAATCATGATTTCGTGTCTGATCTACAGCATCGGCGTTGCGGTCCAAACGGGTTCCATCAATGTCGGAGGGCTGGTCGCTGGTCGTTTAATTGCCGGTTTTGGTGTGGGCGGAGTTTCTGCAACAGTGATTCTCTACGTATCGGAAATCAGTCCCAGGAAAGTGCGAGGGTTGCTGGTGTCAGGCTACCAGTGGGCTATCACCATTGGTCTACTGGTGTCGTCGGGCGTCGATCAAGGAACCAAGGACCGCGACGATCGTTCCTCTTACCGTATTCCTATTGCTATCCAATTCATCTGGGCGTTTATTCTGTCTGCTGGCCTGTTCGTGCTCCCAGAGTCACCACGATACTATGTGAAAAGAGACCGGCTCGAATCCGCTCTGAAGTCACTGGAGCGAGTTCGTGGACAGAAAGCAACCACCCCCGGGATCCAAGCCGAGCTCGCCGAGATCAAGGCCAATTACGAATATGAGCGGCAGATCGCAAGTAACTCATGGCTGGACTGTTTCCGGGGCGGTTTTGCTCCTCGGAGTAACCTTCGTCGCGTAATTGCCGGTACCTCATTGCAAATGTTCCAGCAGTGGACTGGCATTAACTTCATCTGTAAGTGAGGCTAGATTGCACGACCTACTCGATCTAATGATGCCATTTGTAAAGTCTACTATGGGACTACATTCTTCCAACAAGTCGGGATATCCAACGCCTTCCTGATGTCGGTCATCATGAATGTCGTTAATGTCGCTACCACCCCTGCGTCTTTCTACATGATCGAGCGTTTCGGACGTCGAACTTTGCTACTGTGGGGAGCGGTGATAATGTGTGTCTGCGAGTTCATCGTAGCTATTGTCGGTGTTGCTGATACCAGCGGTCATGCAGCGTGAGTATTCAAGCAATCATCATTTTTTTTTCTTTTTTTTCACGAAATATCCGTGACACATGCTGATGGAAGCATAGAAATATCTGTTTGATCGTATTCACTTGCTTCTATATCGCCGGTTTTGCTACTACATGGGGCCCTGCAGCATGGGTGGTAATTGGTGAAATCTACCCTCTCCCAATCCGCGCGAAGGGTGTCGCTCTTGCTACTGCCTCCAACTGGCTTTGGAACTGTGTCATTGCCGTCATAACGCCTTATATAGTCGACAAGGATAGGGGCAACCTTGGAGTCAAGGTGTTCTTTGTTTGGGGCAGTGCGCTCTTCCTCTGCTATGTCTTTGTCTATTTTTTCATTCCGGAGACAAAGGGACTTAGCCTTGAGCAAGTCGATAAGATGTTGGAGGAGACTACACCCAGGACAAGCGCGAAATGGAAGCCTAGTGACACGTTCGCCCAGACGATGGGAATGGCTAATAACGACAAAGAGGACTCGGCGCATCAGGAGAAAGTCTAGTAAAAAAACTGATTGTGCCATGAAACCGCGCAATCGTGAGAGGGGTTCGAAATTGCGATGCAAGGGTGGCGTTATGGGCCAGGTTAATATTGGGTTTATATCAACTTTGGTGATTTAATAACGAACACATCATTTTAATCCCCAACATATCACTCCCAAGTAGTGCTTGTAGGGCATGTATCCTTCTTTTTGAGTTGTATTGCCAGTGTGCCATAGATACTTACGAAACCAAAGAACAGCTTGTTCCCAGTTAGAATACTGTAAAATAGCGACCAAAAAAAAGGCTGGTTTCGGTAGGACTTTATCTCTCTTCCTACGGGAAGTTCTTCATCTCGAATTAGGTATGTACTAGTATAGGAGATTTCGCTCGCTCGGTGGCTTTTTGAGCTGCTACTTAGCGTCTCAATTCCTTATAGTTGTTGATTTAATTCTCGCTCATCGGGAGAAGGAACATGTGCATGGACTGTGTGTGAATTGATCAGAGAGCCGTCCGGTCGACACGTTTAGAAGGCATATTATTCAACTCCCGGAAAATGACAATTATAAATATAGTAGTATATGCAATCCGTAGTGAGAATTAATCCCGGGGTGATTGGGCTTTTTTTGGACGTCATTCTAGCGATTTCGAGTACAGATTCGTTAGGTACTATGTGTAGATGGCTGCTCTTTGGATCATTCCATTGTTTATGTAACTTTTATATATTCCAAGGTTCCTTCTGCCATTGCACTTTGCCACAGTGTCGTCAGTAATGAATCGGATTTTGGAAAGATTCTTTAGTTGGCTTAGGATTTGTCTATATATACAATGCAAGGCAGACAATTCCCTGTGCAAATCTCATTTCTAACAGCAAGTACTTTTAGATAATATTTAAATTCAAAAGGTCAAGTTCTCCCTAGCTATGAATAATCATGAACTTGCTTAGCCTTCCAAATGAAATTCTCTCTTCGTTGCCTCGTTACGTCGACGATATCCCAACGCAGCATCCTCATGCCGGTGACTGCGCGAGAACTTCGAGAGCTTTGCCAAAGCATATCCAAAAGCTATTCTACCTCTAGCTGATACATCGGCCTCGATGTTTTTCTCCCCACACCCGCTCTCCTAGTAGGAATAGCCATTTAAATACGGTCACAGACGACGGCGTGGACAGGTAGTTCGCAAAATACTCATTATATAATATAAATAACAACATACAGTAGGTTGAGATAGATCAATTGCAGATATAGTTAAACATAACGTCTGTGGCATTGCGGCGCAACCCAAACGTTATACAGAATGAAACTTACCATATCTCGTCTGTTGAACCGCAACCAAATTGAGAGGAAGCTATTATCTAGGTATGGACCACCCGTACAATCTACTTAAGGCGTTCCTTAGAAGAATAAAGAGCCCGTACAGCCTCCTCTTCATCATTCAGAGAAGCAGTAGCTTCGCTAAAACGTTCACTGGGATATATCACTAGGAGCCTTGGAATATATTCATCATTCTTAGCGAAAGGTTTGCTGGGAAGCTCGTCTTCTATACTACTATGATGGTATCTTCTTCCTCCTCAGCTGCCGTCTCTTTCTCGGATCCTATCAATTCATCTTCGCCACTACCTGCTTGATTGTCAATGTCCCCATGATTTTGACTTTTGATATTTGCAAAACATGGTCCTCGTAGAAAAGAAATGGCGATCCCTGGAGGCTAACAATTCAAGGTATCGTATTTCATGTGGATCGAGCGCTGCTAATCGAATTATCAGAGAGACACCAGCGCGTTGTAACTTGTCTCTCCGACTCTCCCAATAGTAGATACAGACTGGAATCAGCCTGGGGGTCTCTACGCTGGCTGCAGTAGAGACGGTTGGAGGATGCGAAGAAATCAGGAATGGATGAATATGATGTATCGATGCCTCTCTGGACGGGAATGATCCAAGAACCTGATACAAGAATCAGCCGGGAGTCTCTACGCTAGCTGCAATAGAGATAGTTGGAGGATGCGAATAGATCAAGGACGGACGAGTATGATGGAATGATCTAAGAACCCGACACAGGAATCAGCCTGGGGTCTCTACGCTTGCAGCAGGGATGGCTGGTGTGGAAGCAATCAGGACTGGACAATAATTCTGTGGATGATCGGTTGACAGGTACCTGGTTTCGAACCTTGACAGACATGTTTTATCTTTATATGATAGGACACACTGGCCAAGATTGTAGTTTCAAAAATTACTGGTAGTATCAAAATTATTGTTCACATATTTATCACGATTACATGATATATACCATGTAAATATTCGACTTGTTCTCCGGTCAGAAGCGGGCGCAGCTCCTTACAGGGTCGGCGACTCGATCGGCGGCCACCTGCAATCTTATTAAATTGGTCGGCGGCGCGCTGTATGAAGGATCTAAATTGGGAAAGATGCCAGGTGTATGATATCATAGGTAGCTATCAGTGGTACATACATACCAGCTTGGCTTAACTCCCCTCAAAGCTCTGAAAACGCTTTATGAAGAATAACATCAACCACACACACTTACACTTTACTAGACATCGTCGTTTACAGATTTCAAACCGCACGAATTAAAATCATGAACCTCCTTAGCCTCCCCAACGAAATTCTCTCTTCATTACCTCTTTACATTGACAATATCGAAACATTCACCAGCGCGGCATCCTCATGCCGGCGACTGCGCGAGAACTTTGCCAAAGCGCATCCAAAAACCATTTTACTTCTAGCTGATGCGTCGGCCCCGACGTTTTTCTCCCCGCACCCGCACTACCTAATCGCTGCCACAGCACGACAGGTCAGTCGATGGGCGTTGGGAAATAAGGAAAATACCGTTCGTCTGCGGAGGGTCTTTCAGGGAGGCATTGACAGCGTGTACGACTTCTGCATCAACAACCCTAATATAGGCCTTACAATGGAAGACATCCGACGGCTGCATCAATCCCGTTTCCCCATAATCAATCGATTAGCAGACCAGATTGATGGGATGGCCGGCGAGAAATGGTACCAGTCAGTTGAGGATTTCTGGGATGGAGGGGTCAGCGAGCCGGCAACCCTGGATACGGAACCAGCCCTAGCGGCATTTCAGATCATCATATACGGCGAGCTTTTTGCGAGCAGCATGCAGGCCGTTTTATTATTACATGAGTCGGAAAGGAAGCTTCCGCCCAGCTTTGACGTGGAGACCAGACTAGACTATATCAGATATTGCATTCCCGATTGGACATGCCAATCATACCCTGGATTTGAAGTCCTCCCCACGGGGCCGTACGCAGCTGATCAAAGTCTGCATGTGGGTCATCAAGTTGCACTTCGGCACATCCTGCAGTGTAGACGGTGGCGTCGGATGTGGGCGAAGGCAATCCGCATGATTGATGGAAACTTTGGGGAGACGAAACCAGAGGAAGATGGAGAAGACATTGGTGAATATGATGACGAGTCTTGGAGTCGGAGGCTGTACCGAAATGCTCTCCAAACTCAAGGACTGGAGGGAATGCAGCTAGTGACATTGCCAATAGAGGAGATCTCCAAGGAGTGTCGAGATCAAGCTCTCCAGATCAAACAACAGGTTGAGCTACTGCAGGAAAAATTCGACAATACAACTCGTTCTAACGAACTGGAAACTAGACTGAGAGATGCGCCAGATCTTGCCAGGGAAGTCGAAGTTTGCATGGCATCTTACTGGTTTTAAGATGCCCTAACCTCTTCCCTACGCAAGGGGCAGTTTGTATCACATCCGACAGCGCTACACATTAAGCTGACATGCTTTTCTTCTTTGTTCTATGCTTTCCAGACCAATGCCTTTGACCACCACCAACCCAGATTTGTGCTCTTTCGGATATGGATCTGCTCTGATTTATAAACAACTGCATGACGTTATACCCTCAGAATACCATCACCACCCTACTTTATATGTACCTCTACATAGACTCAACGTTTTTCAATTCAACTATATTGAGGACAGCCTTTTCTTTATAAATGGAAATGTTTTCGGATCGAGCGTAAGCAAACTTTGGAGTACGACAGCGTAGCCAGACAGTTTGTAGTATACATATAATAACAGTAAAAGTCGAGACAAATTCTCAATATCGATTATAAATAATAAGCCAGGCAGGCGCTATCATACACTACTGGTAACCTATACGGGGAAATATCAAACTTCAAAGTGACTTCCAGGTTCTCTCATTTCCTCTACATATGTATGATACATTCGTGCCTGTTAGTTACTGCATCTCGGTCCTCGGAAATTAACTACATAAAACGACTACCACAGAGTCGAGTCACCGACTCTGCCATTCAATCAGAAGATTCTCTTATTAGGCTGCATCCCACAAAACTTGGTACTACCGTACTTCTCTTTCTCTATGATTACCATTTCTACAGTATACTCACGATTCAAAAATGCAGAGCAGGACTTTGAAGGTTCATATAGGATACTTGCCTGATATTATTAAATTGAGACCTCAAGATCCCAAGCTTATTAGGGCAGTACCGACCTGATAGTATGCAGATCTGGATCCAACTGGATTGTCGGTGAATTCACATGAGAATTCTACCCACTTGCACCTTGGGTTAGCCTTTTTCAGGTTGTTTGGCTTAATCGCTCGCCATATTGGCTTGAGCCTTTGTGGGGATCTTGATTCTCAAGCCTCAAGGTCTCAATTAATACCAGGCAAATATCCTATGCGATCCCCGCAAGTCTTGCTCTGCGTTTAAATTTGAATCGCCTCAAGTAACAAACAAAACACACACTGGCCAGAATGCTTTGCAAAAGGCAATTCTTCTTACATGAACAAAATCATATCATCCCAGATTCAACAAACTGGCTACTATCATAGTATCTATCATAAGGCTTGGATACAGAAGCTGGGTAGGTACTATTCCGAGTTAATGTCAGTATGTTAGTACGTCTCCAGAGTCCATGCTGATACTGCCTAGGCTCAAACGCGCGTACGGACAAGTTCGCATTGTCCTATTCGATCTCAAGAAAGTGATGCTTGAGGAATGGCCCATGGGTACCAAGGCCAGTCGTGTTTATCGAGCAGACATACGCGGTATACATATCCACCCATGTGGCAACCATCACGATCGATCGGTCTTGTCGAAATTGGCATCGACTACATTGCATATTATACCTGACGGTTACGAGAGCCTCAATTAAGGAGGTAGAAACGACTTGTCTGCTGAGCCACCCTTTTAGATGGATCAACAAAGAACTCCACGGAAGAAAGACTCATTTATAATTTATTTCTCTTAGAGTCTTCCAAGGGGGTTGAGCAATGTGCATGGTGAGATATGTACTACATAGAGAAGAATATCATGATTTCTCACCAACCAACCAGTGATACATAATAAAAAACGATTTCAAACTTTAGATAACTCATCCGAATCTTTGAATAAGATACAAGCATACAATTAAGGTAGTGAGGAATGAGGCTAAGCATTATTCTGGAAATGCTCGTCCGGCCATATGTATGTACATACAATAATTCGTTTCAAAAAAAACATTACTGTAAGCAAATGACCACGTTTCATGAAGAAGAAAACCCCTTTCGTGGGGCAATAGGTATCTAGTTAAGTCTCAGTGCTCAGGTGCTCGTGGGGTCTGAGCCTGCTGAGACTAGTAGTATTACCTGCCCATTATTACATCTGCTTCTTCTGCCTCTTCCAGCCGGCGATGCATCTCCGCCTCGAACGGCTTCAGCCCGAAATACGTTCCGTCCCGATGCAGGACGGGTCGGAGATCTGCTCAGTAACCTTACCAGCAGATGTTAAGAAGAAGGGATTGAAGAGGGAAGGTTTTTGTCGTAGGAAGGATTTGTCAAGTATCATCCAATGAAAAACCCCAAGTCCAATCTGTATTCTCTAGATACTAATGCA
>NPHW01003037.1:20634-34667 GCA_002240705.1 Elaphomyces granulatus
GAAAGGAAGAAAGCAAAGGGGAATTCTCGGGGACTTTATAACCTTGGAGCAACCGTATCCATGACGCCGAAGAGATCCGAGTCCGAGAGGGCAACTATATAGGGCGCATGGGAGTGATCGATTGCATCGACCTGTACCGGCCTCTTTCGACAACATTATCGGTTAACCGCATCATCTTCCCCCTGCGGATAACGTTTCGCACGACCTGTTCCAGCAGTGTGTCCGTTATAGGCCCATAGTGGATGACCACATTTACGTCGGGTCTGTTGATTCTCGAATCTCTCCTATGGGGCGGCTGGAGCTGTCCGAGAACATGGCCAATTTGGTCGTCGTGTGAGCAGCCAAGTCGGAGAAATACAGGATGGCAGGTTCTCACTGACTTCGAGAGAGCGATTACATATCGGTACAAGCAAGGGATACCAATATTATATTCAGCCAACTCCGAGTTCCGCTCTCCATGCCGTCATCGCCCAATCCCAGAACAGCTGCTATCGGCGGTTGCATGACATACAGGCTTGGTATCAGAATTGAAATTGGACTGGATGTGTTCCTCCATGTTCTCGGAGTTGTCAAGATGTTTGGATGCTTAAAGTGCCTCCCGTATCCCGAGGAGTTGTTGTGGAATTAGTGCAGGGTGTAGGATTATCTCCTTGGGGATCGAAGATGTTGACGTATCGTTTCTGGCTCCATGACCGTGCAAATGTCGACCTAAATGCTTATCATCAACTTTCGTCTTGTCATAGAAAATAGCTATATTACTGCCGGCCTTCTCATTGATCTCATCTGCTTGTTCGTGCTCTAGACCCGAGAGCGGGACGACGATGACGGTGATATGCCTAGACTTCCGAGGGGTGTCCGAGTCTTTCAATGTTGCATATCGAAGTCCCTTGGAGATCAGAGACTTGCCCCAACCGGTTCGAGCGAGCAAGAGAACTGCTGATCCTTTCAAAAGAAGTAGTAATATAAACGCTTGAATCTTCCGAATCTTCACGAGCCAAAAGTCTGTTGGGAGGCTATAGGGTGGCTCTCTTGCAACGGTCTAGGAATAGAGATGGCCTGGCCACAGTTATTCTTCCGGCGACTACTCGGCGAACCTTTGCTCGTAGAAGCATTTCGACGTTTGGACTGACATGTTAGAACCCTGGTTTATTCTGTAAACAACAAAGGTATAAGTACTTTACTTCCCAGCCCGGAAATCTCCATCGACGCGCCTCAGATCCCGTGTGCCATCGTCCGGCTGAGACGTAAATGAGCTTTGATAACACCAATTAGAGACGACACAGCATTTGAAATGAGCATACTAGCCAAAACCGTTACTGGCAATGTTTTGGAACTGTATCTGTATTCCTCGTGTCAGCCGATGAAACCGTCACAGGCCACCAATGACACAGTCCTGCGATCCCCCAGATATGGGTTGTCTGTCGCATATGTATCTAAGAGGATGCAGCTTGGTCGCCGGTCGCAAGGACTGGTGTTTTATAGTAAAACGGCCAGGCGCGCGGTTCACATCGGTCGCCCTGGATTAAATGTCCGTGAGAGAAGGCAGATCACTGCCGTAGACGGCGCGGCACAGAAAGGGTTTCCCGGTACGCTGCGGGTAGAAATGGCGGGTCGCACCCAGCACGGCCGGTCGAAGGCATGGCGCTGCTCGGGGTTGAGTTGGCAGCACAGGGCGGCGGGGGTTTCGGGATCGATATTGAGGATGTCGGCGAAGCGGGCGGACGGATCGGTGTCGAGCTCCTCCCACGCCTACGGTCTGGAGAGTGTGCCCGATTTGCTCACGGTCATTGCGAAGCACAGGAGGATTGGGAACTGCCTTCGCGTCACAACCCAGTTCACCTTCCATCGGTGCTACCCGTAGGATCCAGTGTTCCGCCCAAGGTGGGTGATCAGCAACCGTGTGCCATTGCAAAGATGGCGAAGGTTCCGCAAGAGCATTACGGATGCGCGTATATATATGTGGGGTCTTTTCTCCCCTTTCGCGAGCCTAATACCCGTCCTGAGTGAATTCATTTGGGGGGCCCTAGAGAGAGAAAGTACTCAAGTTAGCCCAAGTACTGGACATGTATGTTGAAGAGATCACAGCTTATAGCTTGTTGCCGTACAAGATTACTGCTTTCAGGTTCCTTATATAAAGGTACCTATCATGATACAAAGGAAAGATAAGGAGATGCTGTTCGGGAGAAGGAAAGATTTGCTTGATTTTCTTAAAAGAGTGGAAGCTGAGGCAGTATTATAGCCACCTCAGAGTCTAACTATCGTTATACATCTGAAACGGGTGAATCATCGGGGAAGGTGAGAGCTGAATCCCCGAATCCCCGAGTCAGGTAATAGTTAGATCACACAAGAGGGATCATATCGCGTTGGAGCTGATTCTGATGTCCGCTCCAGATCCGATGGTTGATCATAATACGGTAATGTATCATACCTTATGTATCCTCAGATATGTAAAAATAGAACAGAGTTCCGACTATATTAGTGTCAATCTGGGGAACCAAAACAAAACCATGGTAGAGTGAATATCATAGTTTCAATCTGGGGAACTAAAACTGGGAAAAGACAAATCCACGGTAGAGTCTAGCGGGGGTCTGGGGACCGAGACAACGGTAGAGTATGGTTTTAGGTTAAGGAGGCTGTTGCTGATTCGAGGACAGAGTGTCTAACTCGTTGTCCTATCATAGGATTTGTTCAACTTCAAATTCTTCATCCTGCGCTTCGACATTTTCAGAACTTTCAAGTTCCGAGTTTTTTGTTGGTTGCAAGACTGAGATATGAAATACCGGGTGTATTTTGGTAACTTTAGTTCATAGTTGTCGGATTCTAGCTTTTTCTTAATCGTAAAGGGTCCTAGTTGTAGGTGATCAAGTTTTGCTGAATCTTTGATGTTGAATTTTCTTTGACCAGGAGTCCTTCGTCTCGTACAGGAGACTGACATATAAGGGTTCTATGTGCGGGCCACAATTATTAAAGATTGCGCGTGAAGTAACCGATGTACACTGCAATCCCGTATAAACTCTCTTAACGAAGACCGCCAGCAACTTCACTATTACGACCTTGAGAAACCATTTTTTTGGTTGTTCGGTGGTTAACTTAAGAGTTATTGAATGTGTTGGGCGAACCGGGATAGGAGAGGAAGTAGATGCTTAGATGCTTGTTCTTTTATGTATCTTGGGGTGAAGTTCCCCTATTTATACCTAAAATACAAATATAAAAATAGCAAACACAAATAGAAATACAAATCGTTCTACCAGTTCCTACATCAGGAAACAGGTATTGGTTTCCATAAGAGGAAACCATGCGCCTCCCAAGTCTTCAGCATCAGACTACGTACTTATTAGTATCGGAGGTAACCCAGAGCCAAGTCGTTTTGCATGGCGGTCTGGGGATGACCGTCGCGGACACTATCAGTGGCTGATTCTCGGAAACAGTGCTGTGAAAGGCCACGGAGTAGTCATTGGCACCTCGTCTTTCCAGCAGTTGATGAAGTTCATCTACCAAGGGCGTAAAAAGGATACTGCCAGACTCTGCCCAATCTTACCCAAGGCGAGTTCTGCGTAGTTCGTCAATCGCAACTAGCTTGAGTCTTGCTGGCAATACGGACACTCTGCGGTGTCAGCATACTCTCCCGTAAAAGCTGCAATTATCCCTGCAACAGTCGATGAACTGCGCCTCAATCCCAGTCAACTTCTCTAGTCGTTGTGACTGGCGGCGAAGTGAAGGGGAAAAGATCCCTTGGGACTCTAGCATGCGTTTTAATTCGATGTATTTCTGTCGTGGGATATCTTGCGAGCATTGAGCTAGGCGCGTGAACAATATATCATCATCATTGTCTTCACCTACATAAGTATAATGAATTAAATAAGCGCTGCCCTGCACGATTAAACCAGGATAACTGAAGCATACCAAACTCAAGACGTATCATCGTCACTGTCATCAGATAATAGACAGGAAATGTCATTCGCGAATGTATCGCTACCCGTTCCTTCGTCCGTAGACTCCATTCGCTTCTTCTCCGATCGTCTCCACTGGTCTCGTTATCGCTCACGTCATTGAGCATGCTCTCATCGTCACACGGGAAACGATCTTCCTGATTGTCTGCGTCCAGCTGCATACCATCTTCCTGGTTGTCTGTCTCGTTCCTGGAAGACGGTGTTCTGTACAACGCTTGTAAAAGTACCGCTGTCAAAATAGCCATCATTTATTGTACGTCGGCTTCATCCGTTTTTCGCTGGACCTGCCCTCAATATCGGCGGAAAACCTAATTTCCAGTCAATATGGTTCGTAGGAACTGAAGCACCTTTCACGCACCTTGCGAAAATCATAACATACAAAATTGTAATCATGATGCAGTTCCTTGACCAGCTTCGCAGGCTTAATGCCCAGCTGTTCTCGACTTTCTCCGAGTCTCCCGGAGCGCTTTTTGTCTCGAATTTCACGATGATATAACGTGATAATATCATCAACAAAAAAGAGAAAGAATAAAAACTCATTGATAAAAAGACACAGTTCTTCAGAGATCTGGCGCATACCCAATTGGGTTAACTTAGCTACCAATTTCTTATGCCACAATCTCGGAGAACGACGTAATCCATATAATGCTTTTAGAGAATGCACATTCCTGGCTTGCAGAATCCATCAGGACACTCGCAATAGACGACCTCGTCTAGGCCGCAATGCGAGAATGCATCGTACTGATGTGTCAAGATCGAAGACGGCTGCAAGAGCCATCGTGGTTCGAAAAACTTTGGCGGTTAGGGTTGCAGCATAGGTATCCTGTAACGTGGGTCGCTGCTTATCGCCGAACTGTAAGAAGGGAATAGGGGCTTTTAGATAATCAGACAAGAACAGCTTGATGAGAGAGAGAACGGACGCTGGGAACTCCCAGAATCTAGATACCCCGCCTTTTACCCCGCCTTGCCCCAGAGATCACGTGTTGAGGATGCCACTAACAATATGATTTATAAACCATCCTTATGGCCCATCTCAAAGGAATGATCTGGGACTCCTTTAGGCTGATTGACGTACTTAAACGGTTTCTTTTCTAACAGCTCACTTATTTCACGGTCCGCAGCTTCTGCAAAGCCATATTTCTGTGGGTGTTTTTGTAATTCACGCCAATTCTGCGGACGCATTAACTATCTGTTTCGCTCTCGTTCTCATTTGATAGACTAGGCGTCATTGCTAAGCGGTAGGGGGAAAGGTTTGGATTCGGGGTTGAGGTAGGAAGCCCCGGGAACGGATCCCGGTTGTAGTAAATGAATGGCGAGTAGTAACATCTAACACTCTGAAGTAGCTGGTGTTGGATCCATTCAGGAGAAGCCTGAATGACCGGTAAGAGAGAACGATTGCCTAGCTGGTCATACGCATGGAGCATTCGTATGAGATTCGCAGGGTATTCACACGGCGGGCTACTAAAGATCTAGTCTCAGTCCTCTAAAGATCGGAGTTTAGACTTCTTCATTACTTGGACGATTGCGAGCATTTCCTTGTCCGGGGTCGAGTAGTTCATCTCGGCCGGTAAAAATTTCTGATCATAGCTGTCTTTTAGTTTCTTGAACGCCTTTTCTTCCTCTTCACCCTGAACTCATTCTTTCGCAATGCTTCTGGCTTCGCTGTTCCCCGATAGAGTCAGAAAGCTGGGAATAGCCATCAGTGCTAAATCCTAGGGAAATTTTCAAGAGTTTTGACAAACCAGTCAAGCTTCCCCTGCAGTTCTCCTCCATATATACCGCTCTCCGTTCTATCCAGAACCCTTCACTGAATCACTGAGGGCTAATTCGTGTCGGAAGCGGAGTCACCAAGGAGCCATCGGGATCCCGTCAATTTATCCAGCCTTTTTCCGAAAGTATGCATGGTAGGACGAGAAGTTACAATCCTTAACCCAGCTATCCTGTAGATCTTGCTTCATGTTGATGAATAGAGCTGGAGAAAGCACTGATCTGCAGGCATAAGTACATGCAATGAAAGCAAAATACCCTGTACTGCCATCTTGACTTGAATATTCGATGCAACAAAGCGGTATCTCCAACCTTTCCTGCTGATACTCGATAGATTATATTTTAACTCTAGTTGGAGAAGGAAAGAAAGAAAGAACATACTGAATCATCAATGATTTCGATATCAAATCGATACTGTGTCAATCGACGAATCCAGCTCTCTCGAACATTTGGTTGTAGGTTGTTCTCAACAAGATTTCAAAGAATTTGAGGCACTGGAGGCAATCCACGAGCTGATATATATATACATGTATATATATATATTTTTCGTAAGAAGTTTTGAGAGGGCTTCGTTGTTTGACAGAGTCCAATCTGGACATACTGAGGCTTTTTTTTTTTTCTTTTTTTTTCTTGGAGTAGATCATTCATCATCAAAAAGATCCGAGATAACGAAAGATCCGCTTCTTGACCACTTCCAATAATGTTGTTTGAAATGAAAAATTTTCATTACGTGGGGTGGACGGAGCGGGGTAAGAGGGGGTCCGAGGCTCGAGCACATATGGTGTGATAGGTGCGGAGTTGGCGTTGAAGCTAACAAAAAAAATTCAAATTCAAATCAAATCCATCGCTATCGGCATCCCCTTTCTCTCTTACTATTGCCTGTCTTCGTCCCCAAAGAAAGAAATCAGCAAATAGGTCGCACTCACTCCCCACCCATCACATCACCTACCTATATAGGCTATGGGCCATGGCTCAAGGCCAAATCAAAAAAAAGAAGTCCACTACCACGGCAGGAGGAGCAGGTTCTTCATCTACTAGACGGTATGTATCCTTCTGATACAGTACTTGTAATGTATATGGGTAGTATACATCTATTAATAATGAACTTACAGATCATCCACGCTCGGCCCTAGAAAAGGAGCGCGAAATATCGCACCGAAAAAGGCATCTCTTGTAAGGCAGAGGAAGATGACCAAGGTATCTACACAAACTACCCAATCACAGTCATAAATTCTGAACCTCCCTCACATCATTTCCAACTGTCTCCCTTTCACAGAAACTTTCCTCCGGACTCATCACCAAGACGGAACGGACGCTGGCCGAACGAGCAGGTCATCTGGAGCTCTTAGCGGGCGGGAAGAAACAGCGACAGCAAGCGCAGAAGACGAAAGATCAAGAGAAGGGTCGGGATCCAGTGGGGAAAAGTGTCCAGCGGCAGCAGAAGAAGTCATGATATCATTTCATTTTTTAATTGAAAAAAAGTTTCTTTTTTCTTCAGCTACTCCGTACACAATAAATACATGTACATTAGGTTCAAAGTGTCAAAAAGAAGCCTAAAAAAAAGCGAGACCAAGAACATGGGAAACTCGCACGAAAGCAAAAAAAAGTCATTTCCATGCCACATCAATCATGTGCAGTCCCAGAACCGCAATATCCAAAAGTCATGTCATCCGAGCACCCACAACCGATATCCTGGAAAATGAAGCTATGTCCATCGAAAACGCGAAATGGAAGAAAGGAATCCAAACCGCTCGGATCTAGCATCATTGTGAATTGCCGTTGTCGTTAGTTCATAATACAGAGGGAAAGGAAAGAAAGAAAGAAAGAAAGAAATAAAAAAGAAATCGCAGTCGGGGTATCTCGAACTCAATCCTTCACGTAAACAGACCGGAAGTAACTTTGGTGATGCGGGTGGAGACGCGGCTCACGCCGGCTTCTGCAATCAAAGCTCTGCCTCTCTCCATCCACTGGTCGAAGCCATTCTCGGTGGCATCCAGAGGGAAGTCATCCCAGACGGAACGCTCCACGTCGGCATACGTGCTCCAGGTGCCATCGGGGATCTGGGCGGTCGACCAGGACGGCAGCTTCGCCCGCACGTTGGTGTAATACACATACAGGATGCGGCAGAGGAGCTCCACGCGCTCGACGTAGTGTTGCTGGCTGGGATCCGGCTCCAGGCCGCCATCTCCGAGCACCTTCCACCACGACACCCGCCACCGGAGGGACAGGAGGATGTCACCCAGTTCACTCAGGAATTGCTTGTGGGTGTCGAGCGAGATTCGTTTCCACTTGATGTTGTAGAAATCGCGCTCGAGTTTCCGGAAGCCTTCGACCTCGAGCATCCGGCAGAAGATGCGAGACAGCTGGGCCGCCAGCAAGATTTCATTCTGATCCTCGGGCTTGGTGACATCCATCGGCTGTTCCTGGGCGCCATCCTCCAGAAAAACGTAGCTATACGCGGCGCGACTGGGCATGTTATTCCACCTCGAAAGCAATGCCTGCAAACGGAAGCAACAACATCAGCCACCAGCATGGGGTGCCAGCCCCGTCCCCTCCCCGGGTTCACAACTCACATAGGCATTGCTCATCGGATTGCAATCTCCCACGCAATCCAGCCAGTGCTTGGACTTATCCTTCGACTCGATGATCCGGTGATCGATGAACTCTAGGAAGGTGAACTGAGCAGGGCCATTGGATTCACTGAAGCCCTTTAAGAACTTGTACGTTTCTGCCAAGTCCAGGACATACAGTGAACCCCAGGACTGGCTCGCACGGATGTTGAATTTGCCTCGACGGTCATTGAGGAGGAGGAGGAGACGATTGAGCTCGAAGGCAGATGGGATCTCCATCCGGACGCGACCGGAGCCACTAACGGTGGGGTGATTGATGGCTCGTTGAGCTGCACCTTTGGGTTAGCCAATGCCATATATATTCATGTATATCAACATCAACTTACAGATGTAGTTGCAGGTCCCATATTCGACGATGTTGGCAAAACAAGCTCGCGCACACGGTTGTTCTTGGAGGGTCGGGAAACACGCATCACAGGGAGAGTCCCCGGTACACTGGTCACCGGCTGAGTCAGCGCTGCCACTCGATGTCGATATGATAGAAGAGAGAGACCCTACCTTGCGCTTATTCAGGCGGCACTGCACACATGTGTCCTTGTTCTTTCGCCGCAGGCCCGCATTGGCCCGGCCGACGGTGGTGAGGGGACCTTTGCGACGGGCACCACGAGGTTGATGTAGCACGTACTCGGAGGAGATGGATCCTCCGCGACCGTCCTCGTGCACAATCCGTAGTGGCCTGGGCCAGTGGGCGGACGGGTCATTACTCACGACGGTCGCGTTCTTCGACCGGCGTCTCCGGCCCACGGGTCCGGAGCGAGGCCGGGAACGGGTCGCGCGTGGTGGGCGTGATGGAAAGGACTCCCAAGGCTGATCCGGGCTGCTCTCGACCGAGGGCGAGTGAGACCACTCCATCGGGGGCGAACCTCCCTCTTCCTTCACTTGCCGGTCGGCAAAGGCCGAGATATAGTCCGGGCTCCCTGATCCGGCCCTCTCGAGCATCTGGCATCCCTCCTCCGGTCCGGAAGGGCTCTCGGATTCGTCTTGGGAGAAGGTTGTCTCGTCGGATGTCACCCGGTTCCCCAATTCCAACCCGTCCAAGGCCGCGGCCGCCGGCGGAGAACCCGGCCACTGCAACGGGATGCCGGGGAGGACGCGATTGGCGAAGGGATCGTTCCACCATGTTTGCGACAGATGCTGGAGAGAGGTGATGGAATCGGAGGAGGGCAGGTCCGGAAAGAATTCTCCGTCTCCATAGATGGCTGGGTCATCGACAATGAAGGTGCCGGTGGAGGGGTTCTTGTCCCACGGAAGTTGCGGGAGTTGCGGGAATTGAGGGAGCTGCGTCCACAGATCATCCAGATCGGAGGGGGCGGTGGTCGAGGACGAAAGTGGCTGCAGGCTCATGTCCGAGTCCATCGGATCGCGTCGTGGACCGGTCATACCGTTATCTCCCCAATAATGGGAACCATCATCGGTCATGTTGCAACCATCGGATGAAGTCTGGAGAAGCCACTGGTAATCAACATGACTATGGGGCTCGAGAACGGGAAGAGGACGGTGACCTCGTCGTTGACCTTGTGCTGCATGGACGGCGAACTCTAACTGTTCGGTCTCGCCCTCATTTTTGCCGTCTTGACTGGGGTCCAATTCCGGTAGCAGATGAAGGAAGTTGGGGTTAATGCTATCGTCCATCAGAGGGCGAAGGATAGGGCGGGTTTTGGTTTTTGTTTCTCTTTTTCGATCGTCTTTTTTCTTCTTTACTAGGATGATGATGATGATGATACCGATGTGGAGAGATAAGACAATAAGAGGAGATGACCGGGAAGGGAAAAGAAGAAATAACAAGCAATAAATATGTTCCAGGAGGAGAATCCAGCAAGGTAAAAATCGGGATGGTGAAGAAGTATATATAAAGTCCTTTCATGCAGGGAAGAAGATGGCAAGGAAACAAGGCGTGGGGAAAGCATCTTTGATTCTGGATTCAACTGAGTTTTTTAGAGTTCTCAGGGCGTCGACCAGTTCAGGGTTGGAAGGATTACTATTATTTCCCCACTCTTGACCTTTTTAACCGCATAATCCTTTATGATATGATGATATGATTTGATTACGGGTCGGAGTGCGGAGCGGAGCCCCCCGTCTGTTCTGCGGAGAAGCATATGATATGATATGATATTTTCTTTTCTTAGACTGGCCTATCCCACGCCCGATGATGAGGATGATGGAGATCCGTGCACCGTTCGGAAGGCGCCGTTTACAAGAAATACCCTTTGATACAGATCTGTATTTTCCTGAAGATCTTTTTTTTTTTAGATACCTCTCCGACTTGTCCGACAACCGACAGTCATCTGATCCGACCTGAGGAGGGCCGCGGAAGGGGGCCCCGGTTAGTGGCCGATGGGGGCGGGTTTCCAAGTCAATCATAGGTATATAATTTGTACTGTAAATACATACTTGTATCATACAAAATACTAGTACAGTAGTAGTTAGTCGAATACGTCATTTTTCTTTCTTCTCATGTGATCATCTTGTTTTTCTTCTTATCTTCTTCTTCTCTTATCTTTCCTCTCTTTCTCATTATATACATTAATAATTGTATCATAACCTATATATCTTTGGAGGCAAGACATGTCGTAGAGAAACGTAAAGAAAACATGTTGGATACCACTCATTCATATATACATACATACAAATGTTATAATCATCTTTTCCAACTCCTCTCCGTCTTTGGTTTTGACTCTTTCTTTATATCTTCTCACTCTCACTCTCTCTCTCTCTCCTCACCAGATCAGACTTGATCAGACAAAGAGAAACACGGTGGAGATCAACCAAGCGCCCGACGTATCACTCTAAACAAGGCGGGGTGCTGTTCCCAGCCAGCCTTGAAAAAGATCCACACAAGCCACCGGGCGAGAGGGCAATAAGCCCTAATAATAATCAAGAAAAGGAGCAGAGCCAGAACCAGAACCCGAACCAGACCAGACCAGAACCACCACCACCACCACAGCGCGCCCGGTGGTTGATCGGGCGTGGGGATAAGATCATACGAAACTATGATACTACTACTACTACTACTACTACTACTACTGTCAGGGGGAAACCATACCTATTTTATCCCTCATGTTCTTCTGCAGATGCCCCGCGAACTAGTATCATCATCATCTATGATAAGTTGATAACTAACGAGGGGAAGGGAAAAAAAAAAAAAGAAAAGAGGAGCTTTGGGCTTCACCGGCCAGGTCGTGTATCATAGGATCCATCAGACCCTACCTATCAGATGGGACCATACTATCCTCTTTTTTCTCACCGTCAAAGAGCTTCGAGCAGAACATCCATGCAAGAAATAAGTGATAGGACCAGGGGTCCAGCAGGAGTATCAGTAGCTATGTATGTACAGCACAGGCACCACCATCACCATCACCATCACCATAGGTCATCTTCATCCTCATCCTCACTCATCCTCATCCTCACCCTCACCACCACCACCCAACAACCAAACTCACCTCCAACCATCTCTTCAATTCAAGTTCCTTTCTTTTGCTTCTCTTCTAACTTGACTTATTAAAGGTTGAATGGGTCGCACCAGCAACCAGCAACCAGAGAGGTCGTCTTGCGGGGTAGTGTGTGGGAACGTCGGGATCAAACATTCTCCCTTCCAGCTCAACAACGCCTCCCCTCCTCATCCTAATCACCTCTCCGTCTCCTAGCTGTCATTGTCGTGCTCCATGCATATCCTGGTAAGCGTCCTGTCCGTCTATCTTTGCTCCATCCCATTCTGTCTCTTTCCTCTCTCGATTCCTAACTTACCTCCCATTATACCCGGTAGGTGGTAAACGATGACGGACCGCCCTCCCGGCGTTATGCTCCCTACCTCCGTCCCTTCGTCGATGCTCTCCAGGAGGCCGGTCATCGAGTCTCGGTCGCGGTCCCGGCCACGTCCCGGTCCTGGATCGGAAAGGCCCATCTGATTGGCGCCGTTCTCAAGGCCAGCTACGTGCCACCGGACGACTTCCGGGAAGACGGCTCCTGGGAGACTGTCGTAAATCCCGACGCCCCGACGCACGTTACGGCCGAGCCCAACGAGGACGAGAAGCCGGGCAGGCAGGAGGGAGAGACCGACTGGGTGGTGGTCCACGACGGCACGCCGGCCAGCTGCACGCAGTTGGGTCTGTTTGACCTCTTCCCGAATAGGGGCCCCATCGATCTAGTGGTCTCCGGTCCCAATCATGGCCCCAACACCTCGACCATCTACAATCTCTCGTCCGGCACCGTGGGGGGCGCCCTGGAGGCCGTCACCTGTGGAAAGCGCGGCATTGCCCTGTCCTTTGGCAGCAAGGAGGAACAGGCTCAGGCGGTCGTGTGCGCCGCTTCCCGCCTCGCCGTCCGGGTGATTGAGCACCTCTGTCAGAATTGGGACCTCGGCGTCGAGTTGTACAACGTGAATGTCCCCATGCGGTCCGACGTCGAGAGACGGTCGGTCCACTATGCACAGGCCCTGCCCAATGTCTGGACCAAGGGGAGTCTCTATGCGGAGCGTCCGACCGTCGACCCCGGGGAGGGCGCGCCAGCCAAGGGGTTCGGTCTGCTTCCGTCGTGGATCTGGTACGGTTCGACGACCGAGGAACCTCGTCGTGCCCCGAGTCGAGAACGGTACTTCCAATGGAGCACCGAACTGTCAGATATCAAAAAGAGTCTCGACTCTAGCGAGGATGGCACCGATGCTCGCATCCTGCGGGACGGATATACCAGGTTTGGATGATCCTTGCTCTTTTTTTTTTTTCTTTTTCCCATCATAATTCTCGGTAGCAAAATCGCGAGACGCTAACTTGTTGCCCTGTTCGTCCAGTGTGACTCCTCTCCGTGCAAACTTCTGGCATCCTTCGGGCTTCAGTGGAGAAATAAAACTTAGTTCAAAATGAGGGGTGTCGTTCTTTTCCCCCCCTTTCTTCGGGTCTTCCATTTTCGGCATCAAGGGAACAGCGAACACAAGAGTCTAGACTTGAGATTTTTAGTGATACTGATCGACTTAATAATACACTCGAATAGACCACTACATATAAAGATTCTATCATAGGTTTCGTGCTGATTCTTTTTTTTTTATCATCCAGTCTCGTTTCCCCCCCTCCTTTCAGGTGCAGACTTGTTATTCGGCTTTAATCCCTCTTCGATTTTTGATTTCCCCGCTCCACCTAGTTATTACTCCACTATCGTTAATCATAATTTAATATTATCGTCGTGATCGCGATATTCTCCAATAAAGATTAGAATGTAACATTACGGCTCGCCTCTCACATAGCGACTACCTCCGTAACCTTTTTTCTGTTTATTCAGTATAGCATTCACTTAGATACAAACAGCTCTACCTATTAGGATCGTCCCATGGAGCAAAATAATCGAATTAACGCAAATGCCTCCCTGCGCCCCGGTCTGCCTCCAAGTATACCCGATACATGGTAGAATATCCTCTAAGTAGTTAGGTACATACGAGAAACAGATCTCAAACTACATACTAATTAATGGAGAAGTGTGAAGGTATTCCAAACGGGGGAGATCTAACGTGTGAGAAGAAGATTAATAAGAATGAGTGAATGTTCATCATCATGTAGATATATATAGTTACTGTAGGAGGAGCCTCACAGCCTCTAGACAGATCTCCCCCACCACAGTATTCTAATTTCCCAGATTTTTTGTTGTTGTTGTATTGTTTTACGTCTTTAAGCAGCCGCAGGCCGCATAGGACGGCCAAGTT
>NPHW01003038.1:0-10543 GCA_002240705.1 Elaphomyces granulatus
TGTCAGATTCAGGTGACGCGTACGGAGGTGCTAAAAATCTCGCTAAATCTTAGCGTCGCACTAAAATTAAGCGAGACCATATGTGTGGGTCGTTGGCCGCTTGAAGTGATTTGCCCCAGCCTACCCTGCCCAAAGAGTCGAGTGTGGTGCTATCCTTGCGGATCCATAACCGCCAAAGGGAGAAGGGGTCCGGGTCCTTCGTAATGATTTTTCCAACCTGGCGGCCGGGAAAAGATCGACAACCGAAAGGCGAAGAGACTCGTTCTCAATTGAGTGGCTGAAACTTGAAAGCGTCATCAGCATTGCTGTCTGGACGCTAATCCTGCACGGATTCTCGTAGAGAATTGTTGAAAGGCGGTAGCCAATGCCTGGGTGCTCTGCGAGGTCCGCATTTGTTCGGTCATGGCCAGCAGCACTGTGTTCAGGTCGGGCATAGTTGTATCTGCCCTTTTTCTTTTGACCTTGTCGTCTCAATTGGGGGCGATGTTGTGTCGTCGCCATCGTCAACCGAAATTCTGCTTTCCGGGTTCGCTGGGAGTCGCGGCCTAGGGCTAGTTGTCAATTGCCTGCTGTGGAATATCGAATGGCTTTTGGGAGTTCGCGGGGGCCATTGAATGGCCAGACTTTTCCACTCCTTTGCCCAAGGAGAGGCAACCATGGTGGAGGCATCGTGAAGGACATGAAGGTAAAGACAACCTAGACAAGACAAGAAAAGATGAAGGCACGATTAGGACAAGAAAGTCAAGACACGTTGACACGATTGAAAGACAAGATGTGAAAGACACGATGCGGTGAAAGACACGTGATAAAAGCGGGCAAGACGAGTGATGACGAGGGAAGGAAGCGAGAAGAGAAAAAAGGGGTGAACGAGCTAGTGGCACACCTAGTGTAGTTGGCCCAGCTCGAAAACTATTCTCGGTTTCCGGTTCCTCAGATGCCGTAAGTTCCAAATAATCTTTCCTCTACTGTTTGTCCATCTTCGGCTCCTTTTTAGGACGCTGTTCCACAATCTCTTCGACTTTCAATTATGAGTTGCTGGGTTTATTCCCTTCCTGTTGTTCAATTCCTTTGAACTCTTGCCGGTTACTTCTGAGAAGCTCCCGATCTCGTTACTTCCCATCTCATAATCATCAACGATGACTTCCTCGAGCTCTGTGTCAAGTATCCTGACCATTTTGGCCTCTATTCTTATTTTCCCACTGGTCTTTGAATCTCTTCCATGCCCTTCTAGTTCTTCTCTGTTTTGGGCCCGCTTTGCAGCTTCTGCTTGGTGTCCTTTTCTGTAAATGAAACATAACACTTTCCTTTTTGCCTCTTCAACAGTTGCTTTCGCCCCTGTCATGATGTCATCTCCTCACGGTCTTTCCTCAACTCGTTTCTTCGCGGATAGGTCCCTTGGAAATTTCCCGGTGACATCTTATATTCCCAGAGTCTTCGGTTACCTTTTCTGGGCTCATTCGAATAACTGCTCTATTCTGTCTGGTTCGCTCTCCAAACAGATCAGTCCTCTGTCGATTCCCGGTTTCAAGCCTTGAACAAATAGCACATCTGCGATATTATTCATTGAAACTCAAAAATATATTCTTGTATTGAACGATTCTGTTTCAGCTTCTAAAGCTCCATGGTTGACTTTTCTTTTTCGTTTAATCGCTTTCTCGAAGTCGCAGTAACTTCTCGTGACTGCTTCGGTCCTGTCACCCCACTTTTTGATTTCTCTCTTCACTTTTTTCTTCAAATTCTTCGCCTTTCGTGTAGACCGCTATTAATATCAATAACTCTAACATTCTTTTCTTTTCATTAGTTCGATGATTTCCTTGACCTTTTCTTCGATTGGCTTTATTCAAGTTGAGTTGATTGAATTTTTCCATTAACTGGGTGATTTGTTCATTGTCCTGTCGACTTATTCGTTCAAGGGTCTGGATCGGATCGGCTTGCTGCGTACTGGTAGACATGCTGACTTGTTTCTTGTCTTAACCCGCTTCTGTCCGATATTCCGGTGCTCATCTTCCAACCCTTTTCTCTTTCCAGACTTTTTCTAATACAATTAATATCCCATTGTTTCAAGTTTCACTTCTGCCAGGGACTGAACAGAGAAACAGAAAATAGTGATGGCATTAGATCCCATATCCGGGAAAGTGACATGATGGGGTCTTGGAGAATAACTTCGCGTAAGTAGCGTGCATTGAGACTGAAATTTTGACACATTATGGCTGCAGAATTCCTCTCGATTTGTTGTATATAGGCCACATGGGAATGATCGATTATCGTGGTCTTTTAGTCGAGTTAGCACTGTCTAGCGTTTAGACTTAAGTTTCATGGGCACCTACCAATGGGATGTCTGATACAATTCGAAATCTAACCTCGACTCCGCTCAAGCGACCATGTCCTCAATACGACCGACCGCAAAGATTTCTCGTGGTCATCTAGTCGAGCTCGGGTCACGCTAACAACAGAAGATCATCCGGCGGGGAGATCCTGGCACGGGGGAGACAGTATTTCGTAAAAAACGTTGTCCTTGTAAAGAGGCACTGTCAAAGCTTTATTACCCTCGAAATCCCGCCGCCACTCTAAGGGCATTTCGGTCTAACGCAGCAAAGTAGTACTTCGACATCGGATCGAAGTTCAACCTTCCTATAGAAATAGTACTAGGTCAGTTAAGTGCTCAACTACATTAACACGAAGCTATGATATAACCTCACCGCGGTCGAGACCAAGGAAAACATGGATGCCAGGATTTTATACTTACCGAGTGACTCGTCAGACGGTGCATTTTGCAGATGCCCTTGCGACCCACTTGTGATGTTTTTATGAGAAGTAACTAGGTACAAACATGGATGAGCCAGGGGTCAGGCTGGTGGCGGTGCTCCAGGAACGCACCGCCACCGCAACTTTGCGGATCGAATCCAACCAATGGAAAGTGTCCCGAAGACTTTCAGTTCCCCAGCCGGTGTCTCGGGTATATATATCCCCGAATTTCCGGGAGAGGGTCTGGAGTTACTTGTATCCACGGGGCAATCGCCCACCCTACCTAATCGCCCAATTTCTACGTTATGGGCGAGTTAAAGTCGAAACAATTACGCAAACTTATTTAAACGAATACAATACCTGAACTTCAAAATGTAATTTGNNACATAACTTTAGGCGGAGAGAAACACATAATTCGGCCAAAGTAGCATTGTTGACATTTACCAATTTTTTGGTTGGGTATGTACCGTTGGTAGGTAGGGCGATTGCCCCGTGGATACAAGTACCGAGACTTGACTATGATAGCGCAATTTTCTAGAGGCAGGCCCGACTGTTCTCCGCCTACCTAGGTATCTTCGCTCCATCGACTTTTTCCCATCAAGCGAAGCTGCGATCGGTAAGTTCTCATATCCTCTATTACTATGTACGGATTACTTATGTTACATGTTTTAGAGAACAGGTCTCCTCTGAAAACAACACAGTGGTAAACTCAGTAGTTACCGGCCCTCACAACGACTGATCCAAATAATGATGGTCCAAAACCCGCAAGCAAATCAATCCATCGAATGTTCCCCAAAATCGATGCTTCCGCTGGGGGAAATTGACGATGCATTCGAACTAGTAAAGGACTTCTGTGCCCAGGCTAAGGTGAGGTCTCTCGATTATAGAAGTCCAGTACTACTGTGACAATTTCTTTGTCATTATTCTGGAGAATGAGGAGACGGATCTGTCCAAAGTTCCCTGTGGCATTGTCGCTGTTTCTACCTGTTCAAGAATGAGATGGGTTGTCCGCGTCCGGGCGAATTTCTAGCCCGCCGAATCCGGGACCCTATTGGCAATATCGTTGATAACGGCGAGTATGACATTTTGCATCCCGATGCCATGGTGAGTTCTGGAAGGATCCTACTACTCACATCGAGTATCTCGCCTCCGCCGGTGTCCCCGTTGACAATTGCCGTGACAATAGATATATGACCGTTGCCTCTCACGGCTTCCTGCCTGGGCAGCCTGGCGATAGAGTCATCCGTCCGCTGGATGCAAAGATATCGGGCAGGTCATAATGGAAATCTTGCACACCGATGTCACGCTTGTCAAATCGCAACGTATACGGTGTCCCTACCGTGGGGAATACTGTAGTACCATATCTATCTTTTGGAACGAATTCTCTTATGCTGCAAAGGACGTCAATCTAAATAAACAGAAACCGCCAAAATGACCGGCAGTTGAACTAGATTGACAGAAATCCAAATTCATATGCAGTAAAGATAAACGATGAGATCCAAGTTATCAATGAAACTTTCGAGTTGCAGGAATTCATACCAGCTAACGAGACACAGGTCGGCTCTCCTGTGCACCTGAACAATCCCTTGAAGGTGCTTGCCACGCGTTCTAACTCCCGAGTGATGACCCTTGCCCAGATTCGAATTCGCTGGCCTTTTTGGGCCAAGGATTCACCGATCAACACGTACGCGAGTCCGCGGTCTGGACTAAAGATGGAAAAGTCGTTGTATTCTTCTGTTATGCTCCGAGGGTCGGGACATTTCCGTGATTGGTCTCATCACCGCATCTAATATCTCAGAACGGGGTTTTAGACCGCCGTTTAGTCAGCCCCGCCTGAATTGACTTAGTTTATTGCATGGTGCCAGAAGAAAGCCGTGCTGAAGGTTGAAAGAGAGCAGTTAAGTTGGTAGGCCGATTCCTGGGAGGAAATATTTACGCAATGAATGATACCACGCAGCTTAGATATCAAAATTCTTCAAATGATGCTAATAATTCAACAAGTTAGCAATAAACAGCGTAGCATGTTAATGGTAGTAATCTCTCCAAAAATTTCGTTTCCCGACCCTGGAAGCATTTCTACTTAATGTTCCTGATCCCTGTGCCAGTTCCTAGAGAAGAGTAATAATAAGAGAAGACCCGTCAGTTAATACGGCGGAAGCAGGTCCCGTGCGTCATCTGTTAGAGCAGTATTCCTTCATTGCCCCGAAAGAGAATGATTGTGTTCTATTGACAGAATTGCCAGAACTGCGACAGTGCCCACGTCAGAGTTAAACCGTGATATAGCCGTCCGTAATAAGAAATCATCACTACTTTCAAGTGTTCATCATCATGTTGAGATGTTCATTGTTCCGCCAAGTTCTCGAAGGTCGTTGGTGCGGGCATCAGCCCAGGCCAGTCTTTACTACACCAGTGCACAGAGATCGCATTCTGGACTACAAATAGCTGTGAATCCTTCTCCCTTGCTGCTCCATTGGCTGTGGCTACAGCCTCTTCGAATCGGATATACTCCGGTTTAAAAATGGGGTGGTAGTACTAACTTGCGAATCTTGGAGAGCCCAACAGCTTGAGATATATGGCTCCTACAGTCGATATTATTACTCTCTGCCTTCCTGCGCCTGATCTGCGTTTTGGGTCATACCTGCAATCCTTGTACTCACTCCGATATTTTATTACTAGTATAGATTCATCTGATGACAGCTTATTATTATAAGCTCTCATCTCCCAACCACCAGCAACAAGTACGCAAATATAATTTGAGCGGATCAACACACCCTGAAGAATCATGGAGGTTAAGTAGTGCCCAAACGCTACCCACGCGGCTGGGGCCTATTGTTATTGCTGTGAATGATTATGGAACAATAGCGCTTCGTCTTGTCACACAGAGGGGAACCAACTTGCAACGTGACTCACGAACATCAATCGACACAGGCGCATGGCATTTGGATTGAAACCACCAGCATAGATCGACTCGCAGCATAATTTGTAATTGCATCACCATCAGTGTTTGAAGATTGGGATTCCTCGCAGTCTACAGAGACAAGCGTTGGAAAACTCGTTGTTTCTAGATAAGTTTTACTCAGTTAGGCTTGACGATTCCTGTGCTTCCAAAAAGAATAAAATCGCTGTCAAGAGGTGATGTCTGACTGGAGACGTCACTATTAGCAGTCTGTCCGAATTTCCGAAACGGGTCACTTTTCCATCGGGATATTCCACAGCAGTCCTCTCTAGAGAAAACCACTTGATCACCGTTAAAACTGGCTTTGTGCTATATATTATGGCTACACTTCGAGTTTGTTCTCTCTTGACATCTCACATTTTTGCGTTGCTTTTGTCGCCACTTTTATTCGCTGGACTGTCAGACGGTGCTCAACAATGCATTTACAGTCGTCAACAGGCCGGAGTCTGTCTGTCAGAAAACAGAGAGCCAGCATTATATACACAGGACTTTGGAGACTGTCAAGGCGATTCCTTAATCAAAGTGACTCAATTTAATGGCGCCTACTATCAAGACAATATGACCGTGACTTGGAACTTGCAAGGAGAAACTTCACTTAAAAATGATAGCGTGATGCGTAAGCGCGCCTTTCCTTCATACTAGGAGTTTTCTCTGCATGGTGGCAGGTGCAACTATTCTAACTCCTTCAGTCTATATTAGTGTATATGCGTATGGGCGGAATAGAATCGGATTGACGGTCGACCCGTGTTTTGCCAACATTAACAGGTAATTACAGCAAGACCTGTCGCGATGTTCTCCCGTGTCTGAAAGAATGAACCTCTATAGCCTCTGCCCACTGAATGCAAGTGTTCCGACGGAAGCAAGCGGAATCATCCAAGTGTCGCCCATGGATGTAGCCGACATCCCTTCGATAGCAACGAGTATTCCCGACTTCGAAGGCCAAGCTATACTCCGCATCTTTTCCAATTCTACCCAGTCTCAAATTGCCTGCTATTCCGCCGTGTTAACCAATGGGGCCTCGTTTTCTCATCCTGCTGCTGTAAGCAGCATACTTGGGGTGTTCACCTTTATCGCTCTTTGTGCCTCTCTCGCAGTTGCCCTCTACGGTTCTGACATATCTTCAATCCGTAACCATTATGCCCATTCACTTTCGGTTCTGGTGGTCTTCTCGGTTTACCATCACATCTACTTCACAGGTGCGCTTTCGATGAACTGGTCTAGTGCCCTTGTGGCGTTCTGGGCAAATTATGCATGGTCTGCTGGAATGATCTACAGTGAGAGTATGCAGCGCTCGATCAATCATCTTCTTGGCGACAATAAAGGCAACATCAGTACGGTTGGGTCTGCGGCCCTAGGGACTAGTTATCACTTGCTGGGTGGTGGTTTCAATATATCTCAGTTATACAGACGAGACGGGCTCTATCTAGAAGGCAATACCACACTGGCTCTATCGAATATGGAAGGATCCGCAAGACTACTTGCTCGAGGAGCGAATGCTAATGAATCAAACTATTCTTCCTGGTATGGCTCTGCAGTTATCCCGGGGCTTCCTTTGCCCGGAAATTACTCAAGTTTTGCAGGCACTCTAGCCCAAGCAAGAATTCCAGCCTCGAACGCTTTTATGACAGGATTTCTCTGGTTTCTTATTCTCCTAGCCGTCGTGGCCCTGGCCATTTTGGCCCTAAAATTACTGGTTGAAGTCTTGGATCGATTCAAACTTTTAACAACGGACCGCTTTCTTGTTTTTCGAACCCACTGGTTACGTTACATTTCTTTTGCCGTGTTGAGGGTCTTTTTCGCGGCCCTCTACATGGTAACTTTCCTTGCTCTGTTCCAGTTCACCGTTGGCGGGTCAGCGGGAATGATGGCAATTGCAGGGGTAGTGCTTTCCATCTTTCTGACAGGTACATCAGGCGCCGTGACGTACGCTCTCTACGATCGATTGAAAGTTGGAAATTTCTCTATTCGAAAAGAAAAATTGCTCTTAAAGCGCGAGAAAGTATTATTCGGTTTACCGTGGTTCAAGATCCAGCGTGAAAGCAAATTAGACCCTGTTGGGAAAGCAACCGAATTCGGGAACTGGATCAGTTTGTGGTGGATTCAATATGTCGAATCGACCAAGCGCCCGTCCGTCCACGAAGACGAAGACTATCTTTGTAAATTTGGGTGGTTGTTTGCCCGATTCCGAAGAACGAGGTGGTTTTTCTTCGCAATATGGTCGCTATATGAATTCGTTCGAGCCTGCTTCTTTGGTGCAGCTGCCGGCCATCCATTGATCCAAGTATTTGGGATTCTAGCAGTCGAATCCGTAGCATTCGTTGCCATTGTGTGGATGAGACCTTTTGAGGCAGCGCGCCTAAACACATTAATGGTCTATCTCCTTGGTTTCAGTAAAGTCTCCACTGTCGCTTTATCGGCCGCATTTGATCCTCGATTCAATCTTGACCGGGTCACAACAACAATAATTGGTATCGTTATTATTTGCATTCAGGGTATTCTAACAATACTCCTTCTGATTTCCATCAGTATCGGCGCAATTACAAGTTTCATGTCCCTTACTAGATATCAAAAAGAGGACACATCCAGGCTGCCTTCCTGGCAAAGAATGCGATCTAAGTACCTCGTACATGTCGAGGAGGCGGCCACTGATCTGCCTCCGCCTGTTCCCATCCCCGAGGGTCCAAAAGAGCCCTCATTCTACGTTCATTCGGTTCAACGACTTCCAAAGATTGAGGACGAGGATGAAAATACACTTACACCACTCGTAAACCTAGATATCTCAGAAGAATCGTCGCAAAATGGAGAACAGACAGCAGCGTCATGCCCGCATCGACGGTCCTTGTCCAGTTCAAGCCTGCCGTTTGGTGCTCGACCATCACGCGCAATCTGGAGCAGCCGGGACTTTGAGTTATGGCATGAAGAAAATAAATATAACAATAATCTACTTCGAGCCGGGTCTCCAAGATTAAGCAGGCTGCCACCCAATCTAATGAGAGATGACGCTGCCAGCTTGCGCAAACTTGCAATAATACAAAGAGCAAAGTCCAGGTCAGCAATCCCGCGCCACGAATCCCCGGTAACGACAGCTTTAACGAGGAACAATCCTGCATTCAGCGCTTCAAGGCTAGATGGGGATGACTTAGAAGATGTTCGTGAAGAATGAGCATTGAAAAATGCATCTGCAACGAACCTTAAAATATAAGAGGCAGTTTGATATGCTGTTTTGATTTGTCCTTTTTAACATTCTGAGAATAGACATCGTTCTGTTCCTTTTTTGGTCCCGCTGGCTAGATACAATTAACGAGAACGCGATTGCTTGTATTATTCAGTCGCTTTGTATTTTACCTATGCGGGGTTAACTGGAGTTTGGCTGTCTCGGGGCGACGCAGGAGCGTACGAAACACGTCTATCGTGTTGTGATCATGCTTGAGCAGACAGGCAAGCTTGGCAATTGTTCTGCGGGAGCGTACATGTATATAAGAGCAATCCGGTCGTTTAACTCCCAAATGAACTGTCTGCTGCCAAGTTCCATTATCTTATAACACATACACAGTTCAAAAAGTTTCGTTCAGCGCCAAAAGCTGCACCCGCGACCGTTGCTTGCGGAGCTGGAATTATTAGAACTTTATGGATAAGTAAGAGTAGTCTCGGTAACTGAGCCAAGGATAAGAGTAGGTATGATATTTGACTTCTTTATCAGATTGCCGCAATGCCAGTCGCTCTGTGCCTTAGCCTGTTTTGCCTGTATTGATTATGGGGTTTGGTCTTTTTCGGAACACTTATCGCTCCACCAAGGCATTCTACATAACACCGGATTGCTTCAGCTAATCTCTGTTACACTGAACGGCGAAAGTCAGGCAATATCTTCTAGGTCCTCATGGTGCGACCATGGAGGATATGGTCGAATCGCTTCAACACGGATGGAATCAAGACAGCTCGTTGAGAGTCTTGAGACATATCACCAGTAGTGCCATAACAATGATATTATTAACCCGGCCCTGATCCATTTACCGCTGATATTCATCGATATATCAAACCGTATCTCCCTCTTGATAAGTTGATTCCATCCTTGCTGAAACGACTCGACGATAAGTTCCATGGTTGCACCATGAGGGCCTATCTGTGAAAATATTGCCCAGGTGACTTTCGCCGTCCAGTATAACAGAGATTAGAAGCAGTGACGCAGTCTGGTGTTAGTTATATAACATGCCTTTATAAATAGGTTTTCTAAAAAAGACTAACCCCATCGTCATCAATATAGGCAAAATAGGCTAAGACACAGAGCGACTGGCATTTTAGCTGTGAGAAAGAAAAGACCCGATTCCTTTCGATTTCGGGGGTCATCGTAAATTTCAAATCCCGTTAGGCTATAGACGATAACGGAGAAAATCTTGCCAAACAATATTCTTAACTTGACAATAGCGCTCCGATAAAAAAGTCAAATCGCTTGTTTTCTCTAGGCTATCGAGAAATTATTGTTATTCTTGATTGAGGCCCTGTTCGGTCCTGTGCGGGAGAACTTCTATTCACAGAAAAACCTTCGACTCCTCGAGGGGAAGGAAACCTACAGTACAGCCTCTCTAGCCAGGGCATTACGCCCATGGTCGTTCACCTTTATGGGCATGTCGCTGCTTGAACCACTGCTTCCCCTTCTCAGTAGGGCTTGCTGATAAATATGAATAATTCATATTCCAGTCATATTCAACGTTGAATATGAATACGGATTTTCAATTTGGCCTTATTCATATTCATCTGTGAATTGTCAGAAAGATTGATAAGGATGAAAAGGGATTGATAATAAGATTGTCTTACCAAGAAGAACTGTTGACAAAGAAGGATTTA
>NPHW01003039.1:0-17020 GCA_002240705.1 Elaphomyces granulatus
CGCCTGCACCATACTGTACTACGACAGCCTTGTACCATGTCGGTCCAGACGTACGGGGGTTTGCACTGTACTGAGGTTGTACTATTGCCTACCCTGGGGTAGTGGCCCCGGTAGTTTCTATTAGAATATAAAGCATGAGGAAGAGAAGAGAAATGGAAGCACATTAATTCCAGCTTGTACCTTCCCAATTAATGTTAACTTTATTTCACCTTAAAATCTCCTACTATAGTCACCTTAAATCAACCACACCTGCGTCGTTAAGTAAGATTGCCCATGAGCACCAAAATACATAAAGGGCATAATTATTATGGAACTTGTTACTTGGAAGTGGCTAGCCCATTTACATGATTTTGTGTAGCGAATTCAAGTAGTTACCTTAAATAGAGCTGATCTGATGATAGAATGTAGAGATCTCAGTTGGTGAATCTACACTGTAATAAAGGGGTGAAATACCGAGTATCGCCGCTTAGAGGTCGGCACTGGTTTCTGTAGTTGTACGAGGTGCTCTATTTCTTGGACGGTTCACGCGATGATGAATATAGGATGAGTCAATTCGGGTATAGTGCCGATCACCTAATGATATATCGTGATTTGAAATCCCGGTTACTGGCTCGATTATTTTAAATTCCTTATCGTCAGATTCAATGTCGATCGAATCCATAATAGCATTCAATCTATAGATGTTGTCTTTTTCGTGTCGAATAGATTTCAACAGCATATTGCCATATTAGTAGCATACATAAGGTGCGTTTTAGATACAGATGCTCCTTTTAACAAGTTATTTCCTAGAGTGCAAGGAGATGATTAGTGATTCAAAAGTATTGTGTGTGATCTTTGGATTCATTTATGACAGGGGAAATCAAATATATATCATATTATTGAAAGGAGATGGCATCCAGCATTTTTCCACGACTCTGGTATAGTTAAACCTCTGCTGCCGCCGGAGTCCAAGTCGATCACCGATCGATAATCATTTCGAGTGATATAGTATGGTATGATAAATAATAACAGGGAATTAAGTTTCTTGATCGTTGGGAGATCTTAAATGCTGAGCTTTTAGAATGGAGGTGGGTCCAAGTCCAGGCCCTCCACTGCCAGCTTGAACGCATCATTTCGTGAATAGCTGCCGGCGACATCAAGGTCGAGCCGTCCGCGTTCGCAGTCCTCAAAGTCAACATCCGCAATTACTAGTCCGTTGCCGATTGCCGACTTGGTGTTAAATTCGCCATTCGTAGTAGTATCACTGCCAGGGACATCGTCCGTAGACACGTCCCAGATGGGCCCACCCAAAACTTCGCCCGTCGGCCCGATAATACAGGAGCCTCCGTGGCAAACATATGGGTTCGCAGAATCTACAAAGTTTGATAGATCAGTCTGTGGTAAAATCTTGCTCGACATATCTTTAATATATGATACCAACACTGGGTTCTCACTAAACAAAGCCTTAAACAGAAGTTACATAGGCAACTAGGTATGTAATTATAGCTTGACTTAGGATTGACTCAGGCGACTGACTTACCTGTTTGGAAGGTACGTAGGCCCGGGCGACCACTTTTTGAATAGCTTGTCTGTACTGAAGGTGCTTGGTAAAAACCTATGAGCAAGCCTGAGGGATCCAAAGCAGCAGCAGAAACTTGCAACTCGAATTCTACTCACTGGTAGAGCCATCACCCTCGTCAATCTCAGGCATACTTGCACTCTCCACTCCATGATCTTGCTCCTTGTCTGAATGTAATTGTAACCCTGGCGACAGGGGCCAGACGATTTCATGTGGGCCTTCAGTAGTCGTGATCGACTTCTTCCTTTGTTCATATCCCTTTGGGGGTTGGAACGAAAACGATGTCGAACTTTCCTGCAGGGATACTATCTCAGCTTTGCCTGATATCCATTCCGGCAGGTCATTTCTGCGGACACATTGATTTGCAGAAAGCACCACGGCTCTTCCCTCGCATGCCACGGTTCGCATTAGTGGGAACCAGGTGTCCCTGCCATCTGCTGTTGGGGCTAGATAAAGGTTAACATTCTGGGAATAGAGACTCTGTCGAAGCAGAGGCATCAAGTTCTCCCAGCATATAGCTGCCCCAATAGTGAGCTTGACACCACCGATCTCTGTTGTGACAGCCCTCAATGTAGACGGCGAGCCTTGAGCCCAAATGATACGTTCAGCTCCAGTCTTTTGTCAGGTCAGCGGAATCAAAGTCAACAATGAGCTTAAGGGTAATAAACCGACAAAGGGTTAACATACCGGCATGACCTTCCTCCTCTTCCCTAGAACTCCCCTCACAGGATCTATGTACACAAGGGCACAATACAAACTTCCCCCAGCCTTTTCAACAACCCCAACAGCCATGAACATCCCCGTTTCCCTGGCTACTCTCTCTAAAAACTCCCTCGTCCCATCGCCGCGATGTTCCCGGTCCTTGGCAACATGGAGCTTCCTCTGCACCCAGTCATCCCCCGCACCAGCAGGCGTGTCCCCAAGGTCTATGGCGGACTGGAAGTACTGCAGAAACTGGTCACGTCCATGAGGAGTGCGAACGCCAACGCCTGCACCAAAATCACAAGTCCGCGGATATCCGCCTAGATACGCCTCTGGAAAAAGGAGGATGTGGACGCCACGAGAAGCCGCATGGCGAGCTGTCTGCTGGAGGGCGTCTAGGGTCGAAGAAAGTGTAAGACGGGTGCTGGACTGAGCGACAGCAACAGTGAGTTTCTGAGGCATTATTTTAATATTGATGTTGTTGAACCATAGGTACATAACATTATCATTATTTTAATATATTCAGTTTTATAGTAATGATAGAAGTTGAACTGCACAACTTTTAAGACCTGTCCAGTCTGATGAGGTCATCATCGGTGCGGGGAATAAATGAATCCATGGTTGCAGTAGTAATGTAGTTTATAAGTCGGTCTCGATTTCCTAAATTCCTCCAGTACGATTCCTCTGCGGACTCGCCATGATACATACAATAATGCATGATACAATGCCTCATGGATGTTTCAGGTCTATCCAGGTACATATAGGGTGGGATAGTTATCATGCATTGGTTAATTTAGACAACGAGTGATTGTTATCTATAGTAAAACACTGAAGCTACATAGGATACAACGTAATCGTTTACCTACGGATGAATATCTATATAATGGAATTCAAAGCGCCGTAGGCCTTAAGCTTGCAATTGCAGCATTCGCAAGGTCATCGATCTGAAGCTTACATGTATGCCTGGGATTGCCAAAGGACTTATCCTTGCATTGTAGTTACATACGTTTATTGTTAAGAAATTGGCGTCGAATTTCCTCTCTTATTTTTCTACTCTCTGCTACATATCATAAAATTTCAACCCAAGTTCTAGAAGGGGGATGTCCTTTAACAAGCTTTCTTTAAACAGACTGCACTCACACCTTGGACCGATGTGCAACATCGCAAGGTATTGGTATTCCGATGGATTAATTACGATTCAATATCGTCGTGCACTTCAAAAGGGATAGAATCGTACTCAAAGATCACCGGAGACTATTGTCTTTCTCTCGTCTCATACAGCCGGTCAATCATGCCCTGGGGGCCTGATGCCGCTGCATCCAGCTCAAGACTGGTCGATGGAATTCAGACTGGTCGAGCGAGGCAGGAGACTTTTGAATACACCTTGCTACACTATAACAAGATATGCATGCAGATTTGACGGTAAATTATTAAATTCATGATCGCTCATCTGACCCAGGTGACTGAGGCCCCACGGGAGTGGATTGTACATGACGATGCCGCCTATCACCCCTCAAACTGTTGACAGTAACTATTTCAGTCAAAAATCGCAATCTCATCCTACTTGGATCGCCTCCACAGACTCTAATAAGCTACTCTTGTCCGCATATCCTGGGACCCATTCGATTAGCCAATTAAATATAGGAATGCGTCTTTCTGATGATGCTTACCGATATTTTCCGCTCAATCTCTCGAACGGACCGGTCCAGTTCACCAGCAATCATAAGCTTCTTATCATTAGGTAGGAGGAAGTAAGTTTCGCACAGATCTCCATCAATAACACCCTTCACAGGAACATAGTAACTTCTGTATATTAAATGATCTCGTCCAGCCAGAGGAGAGTTCTGCGTTGCTAGCTGCATTTCCAAGCTCTGGAAAAAATCAACGTCCTCGCGGCTGACAAATGGAATGAACATGCCAATCGTCCCTTGGAATCCTGTCCAAACAAGAATGTCCCGACCTCCGGCAACCAGCTGCGTCTTGTGCAAACTGGTGGCGATATCTTGTGTATAAAAGTGGATCATTAATTCTAGCCGATTAGGCGTACCTTGCAAATACGGGCGTTCGTGGATAAGATGGGCACCTGATCCATCCTCATCCGATTCATCTGACACCTTTTTAGGGCATCGAACAAGCCAGACGCTGCCGAATTTGTCACCTCCAGCAGCCGTTTCATAATCTACCATGGCAGTGGTAGTTGTCCAGCGGGAGACAACGTCATCGACAAATGGAATCAGACGGTTTTCTTGATATTTATAGACAACATAGGTCACACTTTCCTGCACATCGCTGACAATAATTCGACTGCCTTGTGTCTGAAGGCCAACAATTAGCTTTGGCACGGCCTGGACCTGACATTTCCTAAGCATCTGCTTCATTCCTAAGTCATAAATGCGAAGACTTGTGCCAACACCAGCGAGCAGACGGCCTTGGAAACCGAGGAGAGCGAGGGGTGGCTCTTCGACTTTTGTCTTGTGAATAAACTCTAGTTCCTTGCCATCTTCCTGGAATCTAAAAATATGTATGAACCCAGCAGAAGACGAACGTGGGCTGATAATCATATCTTTTCCCGTTCCTACCACAAGAAATGTTTCATCATCCTGGCTAGCAAAAGAAACAGCAGCTACACTGACAGCAGCTTCATTCTCTTCGAGTTCGATTTGTGAGACCACTGCCTTTGCATTGACTGGGTCAACAACTTGAATACAAGAGGCCCAATGCCCAGTGCCCCGAGGATATCCGAATTCCTCCGGTGGAGGGATGGCGGAATCCCCATTTTGCATCTTGGAGTCTTCAAGCAACCTGGCCCTGGTCGAAGGGGAAAGCACGTTGTTCTCTGCCTCAATGACGTAGAATAGGGGCTGATCTGGGTGTTTAACAAACCGACGAGGAGAGTAGGCCAGAGGGATAGACTCCTGAAGGAGATTGCTATCTAGCTTCTCTATAGAAAATATTCTGCTCGATAATTAGTAGACATTCAAGTCATCATGATGTATGCGATAAAGGAAGGACATCGATCTCAGTAGGAACAATTGGAAATTTCATTATAGTTAGTTCTGCATGGTTGACTTGGCTTTGTTGTTTCATCACACGATCAAATCAAAAGCAATAAGTGAACGAAATGCAATGGCTTACCGAAGATTCTGTGCTTGAATGCCAACCATACCCTCTATACACTGCTCACTAGAGAAATTCCAGCCCCATTCAAGCCCAACGTAATCCAACGGCGTCAACATGAAGCTCTTTGTTTGAATATCCGAATACCCGAGCCAAGGGCGGGAACTGAGAGCCAGAACAGCAGTCTGGCCTTTGACTGAGACACGAAACAACTTAACGGGTTTCAATCCCAAAAATCGAGTTCGTGTATCAGAGAGCTCCCCAGTCACTTCATCCAGAACGGTTCTGAGGTAAACCCCAGAGTAAAGGCCAATGTGCAGGTACAAGGTTGAACCCCCTGAGGTCGAATCAGCCATGGACATGATGTTGAGAGCGGAGGGCGCGGAAGTAAGAGCCTGAACGGATTTATTCTCAAGTGTCGAGTCCGGATCAAGACTGAGTATTCGTACAGTGGAATCGTCGCATCCTACTGCTAAGAACGAACTTCTCACCCGGCCCTCCGGCACTTCCCCTAGACTCAGGCAGGTGACAGTGCCAGACATCTGTCGTTTTTCATCATACTCGGCGAGAGAGCCATCTGTGTCCATTTCAAAGTACACTATTTCCCCGGAACTCAGAGCGACGGCAACTTGGCGTTCATTGGTAGCAGCGGCTACGATGGATCTGTGTTGTGGTGCTGGCCATTCATTCACCCGGCGATCTGCGAGAATATGGCGAATACCCTTAGGATGAACCTGAATCAAAGAATCCTCACCAAGTTGTTGTACTGCTAGGGTGGGCGCGGTTGAGAGGAACCCCGTATCCGTAACTTCTTCAACGGTCTCGCCAATGCTAAGAACAAGGGTTCCATTGGAGAATGAGAGAATGATGTAGGCATCGAATTCATCTGTATGGTTGAGCTTCGTTGTCCAGACAGCGGATGGCACACTGGGCAGCTCGGATTCCACGATTTCCGACACCTCCAATCCATGCTTCAGTGTTCTAAAGCTGCTTCGGGCACTTGTCCCGCAGAGAGTATAAAGCTGCGGAGCATCCTCCTCGGTAAGGTTCACAATTTTACAATCCATCAGTGGATTCAACGAATTTATACTTTCAACAAGGTTCACATTCTCATGGCCCCTTGGGTGGAAGTATACGGGCGAAGGTGGTTCTGAGATATCGACTGAGAATGGATCACTTGTAAATTCGGTCTCCTCATCATCGTCGCCCAATTTCTCAAACTGATAAAAATGATGATTGCCTGTCTCACTCGCAACAAACAGGAATCCACTTTTCAAGATTAAAAGGCCGGTTGCGATGGGAACGGTATCAAAGTATTTGATCTTGAGCCTTCGCACTTCGCCTGTTAATTGTCCATTATCGTCTTCTACCATATCGATAGTAAGCTTGAAGAGGTCGCCATCCTCGGTTTGCAGTAGGAAGAAAAATGCACCCCTCATCTTGTGCATGACACCTGCGGTGATGTAGCGTTTCCGCTCCGGATTCTCTGTCGGGCCGCTACGACGCGGAATTGGCACGCGAAACGCATCCTGGTTGGAGTGACGGTAGGTGATATTATCCTCGGCACAAACCAAAACACCACTGGGGCCATCCGCGCCTCCAGGGACTTGAAATAGCATTGTGGCGGTGCGATCAACAGGATCAGACCATTTACGTACAACATGATTCAATCCTAGATCAAGCTCGTAGTAGACCAATAACTTCTCCACCTCTTCATATGCCTGGCCCGTTGAATCCTGATCACACTCCGAGTAATCCACCTCGAGGGCTGCAAATATAGGATTGTCATATCCAACGTCCAGAGCAGTCATTGCAAAAACAAGGGTCTGTGGCTTATGCGCCTCCAGGGGGGATGAAATGGTCAGCTCCGCCTGGGCGTTCCGATTCAAAACATACACCAGCTTATTCTTTTCCACGGAGGCAATCAGACAGGCTCTGCCCTTCGGGTCAACGGCCAGGTACTGGCCGGGAATAACGCGGCGAACACCAGACTTGCCAAAGGTCTCCAAGTGAATACGATTAAACCGACTCTGCGACGGGACATACTCAATTACGGTAATACGGCCCGAATCTGATCCGATGATAATATAATCTGGACGCACGCTCAGCATAGCTCGGCTAAAAGCATTATTCATTCATCAACGTCGCTGACCGGGGCACGTCCTACCATAGGACCGTTTCGCTGGAGGAAGATCGTGCTGGCCCCGGGAGCTTGAAGAATCACTAAGGTGGTCCCGCAATATGAGAAAGGGGGAGACAGAGCATACCTTTGTTGCTCCCCGCCAGCCTGAAGGCAGCCAAGGAACGGATGATCCCGAAGACATCGTGCGTGAAGATTGGATTAATCTTGCCCTGCGTTGGGTCAGGCCGGTGGATAGTCAGCCTAGATCCCGAAGCTGTGACAATCTGCTGTTCCTTTGTGCCCGCGAACTGGCCCAAGATCGCCTGTGTGATGGCTGTAGGAGGCTGGATTGTCAGAGAGTACATAAACATATTCGAGGTGGTGGCCATGGTGGGCAGCTATCTCTCTGGCCACGCAGGCCAGAATGCAGTTCTAGGCAGCGCGATTGCAATGAAGCTGAACTAGAACGTGGCCAGTGCCATTGTTAAGTTAAAGCTGGAGCTAGACGAGGGAATACCAGGAGCCTTGTGTAAGGAAATCGCGGGAATGTGGAGAGCGGAATGGCCTTTTTGAATTTTTGTCGAGGTTTATTATGCCTGAGGCATAAAGTGTCACATGACAAGGCGGTCGATGCAATTTTGCCACTTTTCGCCCGAGGCCGCATCACCATCCAGCCAACGATGGCGAAGCGCCAACAGTTGGTTGGTGTCTACGTTGTAGTTGCCTTACTTCTATCTCTCTCATCTTTACCTCTCTCAACCCTTGTCTTTTGATAGTGGGATTCGAAGCCTCAGGGCGTCTTTGCTCCTATCTTGTTTTCATTCCATCGAGTCGATCCCAACTCTGATATCATGGCCGATGATACCGCTCTATCGGAGGAGCCGTCCATCACCTTCAATATCAAGGCATCTAACGATGCGAAATTTACACTCACTCTCCCCATCTCCACGCCGGTCTCCGAACTCAAGAATGTGCTTTCGGGTTCTGATTATGCAGATACACCCGCCGATCGTCAACGCCTGATTTATTCTGGACGAGTTCTCAAAGACCATGAAACCCTTGCCACTTACAACATTAAGGACGGTCACACTGTCCATTTGGTGAAGAGTGCAGCCAGCAACCAACGTAACACTTCTACTACGCAATCCTCATCGGCATCGTCCGGCTCTGCAAACAACCAGTCAACTTCAAACGTTCCCACCAATATCGCGGCTGGTACCGGCAACAATCCACTGGCCGGGTTGACCGGGGCAAGATACGCGGGATTCGCACAATTGCCCGGTGCTGGTCTATTTGGTCCTGATGGTGGCGTAAGTTTATATTGCCATTCTATCATTATTACACTGCTTGGCACTGTTGGGTTACAAAGAGCTTGATTGATTATTTTTGTCCTGTGTTTTTTGCTTTCCCTTTTGTGTATCTGTCACTATTTACCTCTAGTCAGGATGATTCCGAGCCTTGCCGCCAGAACGAAATTCATATTAATTGCTCTCCAGATGGGGCCTCCCCCAGATACCGAAACTATGCTGAGCATGCTTGAAAATCCACAATTTCAGTCAAGTATGAACGAAGCATTACAGAATCCGGCGATCATCGATATGATGATTCAACAGAACCCCATGCTCCGTGAAATGGGCCCAGGGGTACGACAGATGATGCAGAGTCCGGAGTTTCGGCGAATGCTGACAGATCCAAACTCAATTCGTCAAATGGCACAATTACAACGAGCACTGGGAAATTTGCGCGGCTTCGGTGTGGGTGGAACGACAGACAACACCGGCTTTCCAGCACCAGGAGTAACAAATACCACACCCGAAGAAAACAGGGGCCAGCAACAGCAGACCAATCAGGCTACTGGCGTAAACCCATATTTACTCTCGAATCCGTACTTGTTTCCGGGGACTGCTGCTGGCAACCCATTTGCTGCTCTCTTCGGGGTCAACCCTGGAGGCTCGAATGCCCCCTCGACCGAGTCTCCCACACCTTCTACCACTTCTGCACCAAGTGGGCAGACCACAACTGGACAGAGGATGGTAGATGGCTCTACAGCTGATGGCGCTCAGAACCAGCAGAATCCTTTTGCCATGTTATTCAACCCCACACTTCTAGGCTCACCTCCTCAAACTGGCACATCCGATGCGACCACGGGCACAGGGCAGCCAGGCAACCAGGCAGCCTTCAACCCTTTCAATCCACAGCTCAACCCCTTTCTTCGAGATCCAGCACTTCTGTCGCAGGTTGTCCAGAACATGGGTGGGAACAACGGAGGGTCTGGTGAAGCTGCCAATACTCCAGCGAGTTGGCCTGGCCTTGGCGCAGCCGCTGGCTTAGGTTCACTGCCGCAGGACAACCGACCACCGGAAGAGAGATATGCAGAGCAGCTCCGGCAGTTGAATGACATGGGATTCTGTGAGTTTGAGAGGAATGTAGAGGCTTTGCGGAGGGCAGGCGGAAGCGTTCAAGGAGCGGTAGAGCATCTGCTGAACCATCCATCGTGAGGCTATGAAGGACGGTGGTTGAACGGTCAAGGTGCTTCCAAGGCAGTCCACATCGACTACCCCATCATACCCATCCGGCACTTTCAGCAGTCAGGCAGGCACGGGACTTCCCCGTCTTATGTCTTATATACTTCGCTTTACCCTGGCCGTCCAATGACTCCATCATGTCATCTCACGTTCACTGCCTTAATATGGTCTTCATCGTTGCATTCTATGCAGATCCGCCACCGCTGGGCGTTTTCCTACTGTCCATTATTTCAAGTTTCCAGACAGAAGAACTTTTCATTACATGCGAGTCTATTGGGTGATGTTCCTAATCTGGAAGCCATGTGGCGGCTGAAATTTCAGTCCACTTATCAGCCTACTTCGGTCCAGGCCATCTAGATGCGCTCGTACTATCATTATTCAGCTACGGAAGATTCCATGTTTCATACCGATACGGGAGGCCGCCAGAGCCAGTTATCCTTATTATTAGTAGGAATAACCACATTCTGAAGGTATCTGGCACCTTTCCACAGGGCTCAAGATGTATCCTCTATGTAAATATTCGTACGACTCCAACCACTTTTACCTGCCACAAAAAAGTTTTTCTCCACGGTCCGATGAAAAGAATGTTTACATACGTACAGACTACTATCATAGAGAGGGGAATGTCACTCTCAAATAATCATTAAACCGGAAACTCTCCCTTTGCATAAGTTAGGCATGCAGGACGATACATATTACATCCATGTTCCTAGTATAGGTATGGGGCAATTTTGTGTTTTTATCTTGTGATATAATTATAATTCTATGACATGCATGGCTGAGACAAAGTGCGTATGTACATGGTTACATGTGGTACATACATACCTCTTCAATTACCCACCTAGGTATGTACCTAGGTACATTTTGTGATAAACAAGCAGGTATGTATGTATCATATGTACATGTACGTATAAGGTATGTACGACGTTAAGAGCGGGGACGAATTACATCTGGTCAGTAGATTATAAGAAACAGAAACAGATATTTAAATGGATGATGCTCTTTTGTGGTTCATGGTTCGGACCGTTTTTGGTGACAAGCGCAGGGAGGAACGCTAAACCTAATCAGAACATCGACGACAAAGCCAGAACACACAGACGAACTATCTCATTCTACATCCTCATAATATTCAAATCTATTCAATCTAATTCGACGCTACTCCCGGTGATTTTCTCCAGTTGGTGTTATCATCGTGTTGAGGCACTTTGTGCCGGTTCCACTCGTTAAAACAACAACCTCTTCTGCAAGGAAATTGATCCGTGGTTCAAGCTCAACGAACTGGAGGAGAAGTCCTGTCGGATTATTGCCGAGTCTCAGACGCAGTACAACAAACCGTGTATTCCACGGCCAGAGATCAAACTCCTACATACCTTCTGGGCGAATTGACTCACCGTGTTTTCCGGTTGTGTTCCACTTACATAGTTTCTATCATAGAACCAGTACTATATAAAACGTTATAAAACGGAAGACACGGAGACGAAAGCTTGATCGTGGACTCAACTTTTCTATTGCTACCGGACGAAGACGGGCTTCTCTCGTCCACGTTCATGCCTGGTCGACGGTGGTATCGTCCTTCAGTCGATATCGACGGCTGATCCCTTCCGGTTGGAACATGTCTTTCGTCTCGTTCCTACCGATGTCCTGGTCGTTCGTCATATGGCTGCTCTTCGCTTCATGCTCTCGAGCATTCTATATTCCCGGTGAGCCTCTAGGCGCTTAAATATCCGGCTTCTTGTTGCTCTGTTGCTAGGGCTGACAAGTGCATCTTCCCCACAGGCTACTCAGTCAAGAGCTATCGCGATGACGAGCCCATTCCTCTGCTAGTCAATAAGATTTTCTCAGATAACTCCCAGCTGCAATATGCGTACTTCGACCTTCCATTCGTTTGTCCCCCAACTGGTAAAAAACATGCTGGATCGCCCTTTGGGTCCGGCCAAAGCATCTCGCTCAACTTAGGGGAAGTTTTGCGAGGGGATAGGATTATGACTTCCGACTTTGAGCTTTCCATGGGCCAGGATGTTGAGTGCCGAACCCTTTGTAAGCGAGAGGTAGATCGTGAGGGTGTTAAATGGGGCCGCTGGCTGATAGAGAACGGATATGTCGCTGAATGGATTTTGGATAACCTCCCTGGGGCAACTAGTTTCGTCACCGTTGATCGCAGTCGCAAATACTACGCCAGTGGCTTTAAGATAGGTTATCAAGACTATTCTTCCGTTGACAGCAAGCCGCAAACTTTTATTCACAATCACTTTACGATAGTGATTCGCTGGGGGAAGGCCCCTGGAAAGGCGGGAGAACAGGGCGGCAAAGTCATTGTTGGCTTTGAAGTGTATCCAAAGAGCATCAGTCCTGCAAGTCGAAAGGAGAGCGGTTGCCCAAGGGAGATGCAAGGGGACTATGACCGTCTCGAGTTGTACCTCGCGCCTAACACTTCAAGATTGGCCGAGAAATATCCATCGTCTTCATATATTCCCGTCGATGATCTCGAGGAGGATGACGGTGCAACGCTACAGATTCCATACAGCTACTCCGTTTACTTCCGAGAAGAAGATAAAATTGACTGGTCAAATCGCTGGGATCTGTATTTTAGCGATCAGGCCGACAGCTCCACCGCACATTGGCTTGCAATCCTCAATTCTCTCACAATCTCCGGTGTTTTAGGCGTGACTGTGCTCGTCATCTGGGGAAGAACCGTGCAGGGGGACATCAAGGGCCGCGGAGATGGCGCCTTAGAAGATGGCAAGATGAAGATTCGCAGTAAAGCCCCCAAGAATGAAGCGAAATCTCCCGGGGGGTTCGAGAAGACATCTGGGTCTCTTCTAGACCAGTCATTGGATGGCGAGAAGGATGCAGACCTCTCTTTGGAAGAAGAGTCGTTGGAGGAGATGACCGGCTGGAAGCTTCTCCATGGTGATGTCTTTCGTGTGCCCGCATACAGTGGTCTCCTGGCTCCGCTAGTGGGGTCTGGTATGCAACTGTTGTTCATGGCTGCCGGGCTTCTAATTCTCAGCTGCTTGGGTGTTCTCAGCCCGAGCTTCCGCGGAGGTTTCGTTAGTGTTGGAATGGGCCTTTTCATCTTCGCCGGTTTACTCTCGGGCTACTTTTCCGGGAGACTGTACAAGATTTTCGGTGGCCAAAACTGGCAGAAAAACACCTTGATCGTAGGTACTTCCTTTTCAGGTGAAGAATTTAATGTCCCTACTAACCAGTCCAGACTGCTCTTCTTTTCCCGGGGATGATGTTTTGTCTCATCTTCGTCCTTAACTTGTTCGTCTGGGCTCAGGCCTCGAGCACTGCGATACCGTTTGGAACCTTAGTTGCTTTAGTGGCGCTGTGGCTCTTAATTCAGGTTCCACTTGTCTACGTTGGTAGTTGGATTGGCTTTGTGCGAACTACCCCATGGGACCATCCAACCAAAACCAACTCGATCCCTCGTCAGATGCCGCCACAGCCGTGGTATCTGCGTAGCCTCCATGGCGTGCTTTTGACCGGCCTAGTACCCTTCGCGGTCTTATTCATTGAACTACTCTTCGTATTCAAGAACCTGTGGCAGGACAAGACTGGGTACTATTATGTCTTTGGGTTCTTGAGTGCAGTTAGCGCCATCCTGATCGTCACAGTCAGCGAGGTAACTATTATCACCACTTACAGCCAGCTGTGCGCGGAGGTAAGAAGCCCTTCCGGAGATCCATGGGGGGCTTTTCTCTTCCTCAATTTACCCCCTTTTCCTATTGGTGTTTACTGTCTTTACTTCTTAAGAAGCTAATTGATGTGATGTAGAATTACCACTGGTGGTGGCAGAGCTTCCTAACTGGCGGCAGCAGCGCGTTCTGGATTTTCGCTTACTCGATTTGGTACTACATTTTTAAGCTACATATCACAGGCTTTGTTTCTAGTCTCCTTTTCTTCAGCTACAGTTTCCTGGCCTGTGCCGTTTACGGTCTTTTAACGGGAACCGTCGGGTTTCTGACCGCTTATGCGTTTATCAGACGAATATACAGGTGCGAATCTGATTTTCCTGCCTCCCTCCGGCTATCCTCCATTTCTCCTCCATTTTAAATGTTTTGGCGCCATAAGGCTAACTCGACTTTCACTGCCAGCGCAGTCAAAGTCGATTGACAGTATTTCTTATGCACCTTGTTGCTACGATCTTGGAGTCAGGGGAAGGAAGCCGAGCGGATATAACGGCGTAACGCTTGCTCGCTTCTATGTTTTGCAAAATATTTTCATGCCGGTATCATGCCTTTTTTTGTTCCGGGGATTGGCTTCCGATCCCCAAGCACAAACTTTCTTTCCAGTCCTTAAGTAATACTTATAGCTTGTATGCATTTGGATTAGCATTCGCTTCTTTTTCTTCGTTCGAGATGCAGGGTTTAATTTTGTTCGCTTCAAATGTATGTAAATTAGAGCGGGTCCTAGACTCCTGATGGTGCAGAGTCTATGTAGCATTAGGAACAATGAGGTCACCCAATGGGGTAGGATTTTCGGGTTATAAAAAAATTCACTTTAAATAAAAATATCTAGAAATACGACAAGGTTTACCAACGCATAGCACTCACAACGTGAAATCTGGAGATACATGAGAACTTCACTACATACGACTTAAAGGCGTAATTGAACTCTTGAAGCGAAGATCGGGATAAGGGTTGGAGGCTCAACATTAGAACTATAATATCCTTATTATATTGAAGGCATTTGCAGGCCCAAGGGATACAGGAAAAGTTTGCCTCCAGGAGCCGGGCTAATAAATTAGCGGCACACTAAACTATTTTAGGCGGCTACAGCCTGAGGCCTGAGGGTGGATTTTCTGAAATCCCTCAGATAAACACGGCCATAATATCCTAACAATATCTACGAGTAAGGTCTCAGGTTAGTAATGTCTTGCCCACTGATAACTGCGCTTACTGTNNTGTATAGTAGACACCTGCACCGATCTCACGGTGGTTCTTTCTCTTTTTTTTTTATCGTCGTTGGTACATACGGGTTGCATGGTGCACCTGCAATCGTCTTTAACTTCTCTCTTGCAACGGCATAATAATTAAGCTCGCGTGCTTCTTGGATTAACTAGGGTTGCTACCAGATCCTGCGTTGGCCATGTTGAATGGACTCGGCTTGCTTGTCTTTAGACTCAAGGTTAAAGAGCTCATTTACACCGTGCTGCACAAGTGCCGTTGACTCGGATAACCACCCCCAAACGCGTCATCGCCGTCGCGATCGCCTCCGACGTCCATGGTGATCTACCCACAAAATCACGTCTAAGGCAACTACTCGAATATGATTAAAAGGATTATGGTTTGCTCCTCGAAGCTTTGGGTAACCGAGTGTGAGCGCCAAGTGGGTGTCTAAAGTCTGGCAGGGTAGGTCGTTGTTGTTGGTGGTCAGGAATCCACCCGCAAATCACGTCTGAGGCAACTACTTGAATGTGACTGAAAGGATTACGGTTTTGATGCTCCCCGGAGCATTGGGTAACCGAATATGAGCGCCGAGTGGGTGTCTGCAGTCTGGTCGTTGTTTGCTGTACAGTGGTCAGGAATATTGAAAATGTTGGGGACGTCGTGCACGTTACGCAATAGCTCTCTAAAGTGGTGTCGCATGGTACATCTGATATTATACATAGCTACATAGATAGCGCAGTGCCTTAAGTACAATCTACAGTCTCAACTCTCGGTATACGGCCCCTTCCCCTGCCAAGGTAACGCACAGGATGAACCCTTTCCCACAGTAGGACGTTCTCTGTACAAGTACAGTACCTTATACATACCTTATACCTTTGCCGTGGCCCGTAACACCGTTATCACTTCTTATGAATCACCGATGTCTTATCTCATTTCTGATATCGCCATTTCATATTGCCATTTTACCGTTACCATTTCTCATGAATCACCGATGTCTTATCTCCCATATCCCACACTGATGTCTTATTTCCATATCCTCTTATCACCGAGGTAGAGTTTGATTCTTGATTGATCTATATCTAGATGTCCATGACGAAGTCACGCAGAGCAAGGGAAGCCGTCGCGTGCGGGGCTTGAAGCGTCTAAACGAGCCATCTCGAGAACGTGTACGACCAGACGTTCAAAAGTTACTGGCAAGTCCTGTTAAAAGGAATACGAGGGGTTACAAGAAGTTGTTGACCGAGAGACTCGCCTTACTGATTGGCTACCTCGGAATAACATGATTCAAGTCTCGCTGCTGGTTATTCAGCACGAAGTCAAGGTAATATTATTGATGATTGCGCTGTCATTGACACTTGAATTAGAGACCTGTCCCTCCAAGGAATGATGGACTTGCTATCTCGTTGCTCATTGTCCCCAACTACGCTTCAACAAAGCCTTCCTTCCGTCCGCCCACATGGATGACCTACGAATCCTACTCAGGCTGCTCCACAAAAAGGAAACCCGAAGGGCTATTGATCGGGCTCGCACGTCGAATCACAAGAATGATGATTTCATTGTGAGCTCATGAGGCTCCAAAGAAAGGAAGATTGGGACGATAGATTCGAGAGCTTCCAACGCACACTTGCCGTAACCCCGACTATTAACGCCCCTGAGAACTTCAAGAAATTACTCGTCTTTCTTTCACCATTGGCATTTTCCCTTGCAACCAAAAAATCGTGCGGGATGAAGGTCGTTGACGGAAACGGGAAGAGAAGAAGGAACCGAGACAAGCTGACGGATTCTCACAATCACGTTGTACGATAAGGAATCACTACGAGTATACACTCGGACTCCAGGGTATGGACAGTGGGATTATCAATGTCGACGTCGGATAAGGAAATGGACAAGGCGTCCTACGAATTAGGAACGATGCATGAACACTGCATACTGTGCCGATGTGATGACGAACGTCTTGTTTCACCAGTCTCGAGAAGAGGAATACCGAGAGGAACGATCGGTTATCTACTCTATTCAACAGATAAGGCTACCGACCAGCAAGTCTTCAACTACAGACCAATCCTGAGACAACTTGAAGGTTGAATATTCGATTTGCAGTCAA
>NPHW01003044.1:3837-27303 GCA_002240705.1 Elaphomyces granulatus
GCCGATATCATGATGTGACCCCTCCCCAAAAGGCGACTAAGGACTCAAAGCCGCACTAAATACTACAGCAGCTACCTTAATATAATCCTTTACATAATGGAAAAGGTGATCTTTCTCACAAAAGCCCTAAACTATTTATGATTTTTTTGGCGAGCCTTGTACAGCTGCACTGAGGTCAAACTGCAGTACAAACTGACCCCCCACTGTACCATACGGCAGTGCAAGTCGCCTGGATGTCGGTCCAGACGTACTATCATACTATTGACTACCCTGGTTGTGATTTGTTCCAACTTCCTCCACACCGACTACCTACTAGTAGTGTATGCATTACAACTTTTCCCTGCCTTGAATGGACGGTCTTAAGTTAGTCGAAGCAGCCGAAGGGAATGGCAAGTCAGTGACTGTGATGCGTCCATGATCGAGGCGTGCTCAGAAAATCGCAGGGGTAACTACGCCTATGCCCTGGAGCTGTGTGGATATGTATGTAACACGGCAAGACTAAATACATCTAGGGGCTGACTTAGGATAGGGGTGAGGCGCCCAAAAGGGAATGGGAAGGATCCAGTCTTAGTTAAAGCCTAACCCGAAAATTTGTACCGGACTAACCATATGTAGTAGGTGGGGTCAAATCGTGACTCGATCGATCGAAAAGAACCAGGTTGCCTCAGGTACTCAGGCCCTACCCGCGGAACAACCAACAAGAACCAGGGCAATCTTAACTCCGGAGTCCGGTTGCCTCAGGACAACAGTACTCGAGGCATCACGTGGTAATAGCCAAGTCTTCTCCGGACCCCATCATAACAACTACAATACGTATCTCCAATCTTTTTAAAAGTCTCGCAGTGATTGATAAATCATTAAAGACAACTTGAAAACCTATTTTTTTTTTTTTCCTTTTTGTTTTACCTTTCTACTAAAAAGGAATTTTAGTAACTCTTTTTCTGGATCTGCACTTTTTGTTTCGTTCTCCCTACTCCGTACATATCACTTCCTTGTGTCTTCTTAAGTACAAAGATGGATCGCAGTCTGGAAGAGATTATCACCGAGCGTCCTGTAGGCATTCACATATCAACGAATTTCATTGCGAAGTTACTAACCCTATTCTCATAGAGGCTTAACCGCCGCGGACGTGGACGCCAACCCTTTCCTCGTGACGGTGTAAAAAAGGTGCACCTTGATTTTCCGCGCATTGTATTATCAACTAACTTGATTTTGTTTTGTCTGACGGTGTTACATCTTCCAGGTCTCCTTCCTTCTCTCCTTCCTCTTGTCGCGTCATGTCGCACCGTGAAATCACCTGTGGGCCGGGTAGTTGGTCGTCAGACCAATCTACAAACCGCGATACCGCAGATAGACTGCTATCACAACAACTAGATTTTGACCCGGCTGACCTTAACCTGTTCTTGCAAATCTCAACAGTCATACAGAGGGGATCGTGTTGACCTAGATCTGTGAGAAATATTTTGGAAGACTGAGTAGATGGTGCATTTACTGATTGATTATTGTGGCAGTGACTGGGTCCATGACAAGTTCGAAGACGACACAGAAAGTGCGTTTTGTTCTCAGGGAGCTGCAGGGGTCCTCTTTCTTACCAATTTGCACCTCAGAACGCCCGTATCGCCGTGACTACCGTACTCAACGCAGTGATCGCTATCCTCCCGAACCAGAGCTGTACGTCACCTTCATATATCCTTTGTGATGTTCGGCACACAGTTGCTGATGTTGTGATAGTGCTCCCTCTGGGGCCAAGCTCCGCATTGATAATCTCCATTATGATCTTACGGAAGATGATCTTGGGGTACGTTTTTGTGTCTTAGCAGCGCATATCCATTTGATTGACATTTGTGGATAATTAGGGCCTATTCACCCGAATCGGACCCGTTTCTAGCATCAATATTCGCTATGATCGTGCTGGCCGCTCCGAGGGCACTGCCTTTGTCACATATAGACACGTGAACGATGCTAGAACTGCAATTCGCGAGTTTGACGGCGCAAACGCTAAGGGACAGCCCATTCGTTTGACTCTTCTTCCTTCTCCAACCGCGGCCAGGCGGGGCGGCAGAAATCCATTTGACAACGTTGAGAAACCCAAAGGAAGTCTTTTTGACCGTATCAAACGACCAGGAAACAGAAATAACGGGAGGACCACTCCAGAAAGCGAAAGCGGAAGTGCAGTTGGAGGCAATCAGCACCGTGGAAGGCGAGTCGGACGCTACCGACGCAGCGATGTCTCCAAACCCCCTCCTGACCATATTGATCGCTACGTGCCAGGCCAGAATTCGCCTACTTACAGGAATCGCGGCGGACGACGACCCGGTGAGCGACGGGACGACAGGAATCACATGAATAACCATGGCCGTCGGTTGGTCAATGGTAGGGCCAATGGTAGAGTTAGGAAGACCCAGGAGGAGCTCGACCAAGAAATGGATGATTACTGGGGAAATTCCAATGCTGGAGCCGGTGCAGCTGAAAAGAATACCATCCCCGCAGTGTCCCAACAAGCTGCGCCTGCTCCCAATCCTACAGCTGGAGACGATGATATTGACATGATTGAATAAACAAATATGGAAAACTGACTACCGTTGGATCTCGTTATGGCAGCGAATAATGCCAAAGAAGACATCATTTCGGGTGCATTCCTTCGTGCGGCGAGATCGTGGCTTTCCTTTTGAACCTTTTTTCGTGTCCTTTTTCTCGGAAAATTTGTACTCGGATACAGTTATCTTTCTGGAGTTCCTAGCTTCCGAACCTTGCCTTGCTTTCATTCTCCCCGCATGTATTTCTATCGATTGACGAGAACCATTGCGTACCTACACAAATGTCGAATGCACGGCGATACGGTGCAATCTTCTAGACCTGGAGTTAATGGTCTTGCATATTTTTCTCCTCTCATGCCTGAATCACCTACCAACATCAACATCCTGGACTACAGTCTTTTAATCTTACGGAGGATAAAACGGAAACGTGTAAACGGACGGATAATTTCTCTTAGGAACATGAAAGAATAATGACACTCACGTCTTTCATCCCAGTGTATATATATACATTCATTCATATGTCTTGTTCCTAAGCGGACTCGGAGCAAAATGTTTTATTAGTTTTCTCTTTTTTTTTTTTTTTTTTGGAATATGCAGAGGGAGAAGGGACGAAGATACTATGCTAATCCATTGACTCATACAATAAATAGTAGGGAGTAGGGAATACATTTTCCCTTTCGATGATGATATATTGGGAAACAGTGGGCTCTTGTAGTACTTTCTTTTGAGTAAAAGGTGGTTGACTTGTAGGGCTGACTACATACGTACTAAAAGTTATAATTAAAAAAATTTGTTCTTCTATTGTTTTATTCTTGGTATGATATGTGTTCTGTTATTATTATTGTTCTTTCCAATTATCCCATTAAACGATAATTTCTACCGCCAGAGACCGTACGACTCCCTACAGGCTTTCCATAACTTGATTGTTCCATCTTCGCTTCCGGTACCATAGAGCTTTCCATCTGGAGAGTAGTTTATTGACCAGATGGGACCATGGTGGCCTTTTTGTACCTCTAGAAAAGGCAAATTAGCTTTTCATTACCACTATGGAAAGAGTGACACTTGAAAGCTGGGATACTTACCGAGCTCCTCATCTGTTTGCAAGTCGTAGACCCGGGCCCAAGTGTCCCCTGCGCTCCCGGTAACAAACCGGCCTGTCTCATTATTGACTGCAACACTAGCGACTTCGTACTTGAAGTCTATCTTCTTCAGTAGATGGCCTGGTGATGTTCCATCAAAAAGGTATACGCTCTTGCCAGAAGCAACGCCCAAAATACCCGGGTCATTCGGCATCGTTACAAGCGTGTTGAGCTCACAACTGCCGATTGTTCCCTCGACGGCGTATTCAACCACGGGATGTCGCGAGCGCAGATCCCACCATCTAATCTTTCTATCCTCGGCCGCCGTGGTGAGGACGTTGTAGTCTTGGTTCCAAACGATTGACCTGATAGCTCCCCCGTGGACCCCCGGGCCAATTTCATAACTCGTCATGGAACCCGATCCCAAGCCGAATCCATTCGACGAGAAGGCTTGAGGGGACGTAGGTGAACCATTGCTAGATTCACTTCGAGTCAGATCAAAGATACGGAGCTTTTTCTCCATGCCTCCAGTTGCGAGCACCTGTGGGTTGAGCTGTATAGGAAAGGCAACAGCACGGACAATGTGAGCGTGCTGCAAGGTGTGCAAGCATTCACCAGAGTGCGTGTCCCAGACTTTCCTTTTAAGTGGTTTAGCGGAAAGGTATCATGGTAGGAAAGAATAGTGGATCTTGACATACGCTGAAAAATCGGCAGCTGCGGTAGCTGCTATGTTGGCATCTGCTGAAAGACGTGCTTGCCAAACGGCGCCCTTGTGGCCCATAAACGTCCCGATCCTGGGCAGCAAGTTAACAGCAGGCGTTTTTAGGTTTTATTTTATTTTATTTTATCTTTTGTTTTTGGAAGGCGAAGCTAGACAGACCAGTCACCCGTTACACCATCACGAAGCATCGGATTATTGTCTAAATGTTTACTGGTCAGAATCCTCAGTTGGAATTTTTGAGGGTCTTCACAGTTACCTTTGCATGCTGAAATGAGATAATACTGGTCATCCTCTACAATCGAAGAGAAGCTGAGATGAGGGACAGGGCGAGAATGCCCGTGGCAAGTTAAGGGAACCACCTTCGGGATATCTGCACTTGTTTAGCAAGGAAAGTGTTATGAACAGCCACTAAGCAAAATTCATTCAAACTCGGTAGATTTTATTCGTATGTATGTACAATGAACAAACCTCAGCCAGGAACAATAGCTCCACCAAGTTCTGGATAGACTTACCGGAAGCCATTATTCGAACCTTTCGAATACGTAAGAGGCCACACTGGGAGGGACGAAAATTAAATGAGATTCCTGGCGAACAATGGGTATCAAGGCCTAATATCAGTTATCCAGCGTACAGCTTTTCAAGAATGATTCAAAGACCAATTCTTAGTCGTGATGATAAAATGACTTTCAACGTTTAAAGATATTCTGAAAAACTCCTGCCAATCAAAAAAATACAAAGGAAAGGTTCGTCAAAATCGTTAACTCGTAATAGGCATAAAATAATATGTAGTAATTGTGGAGTATGAAAGAGGAAACTCCGTCAAGCTAGGAGGAAATTTAGAAAGTTAGAGATGGACTGATGAGACACCGGATCTGAGATCTTCAGCACGTTGACAAGTCTCACGATACCGGAATGTCTATCTAGAACTGCCAGAGAAGGAAAGGATGAGTTCTGCTTGCGAAGGCATGGAAAAAAGTTCGAGAATTAAGCGATTCGGCGGGATAAGAAGAGAACTTGGCCAGCCACGTGAGAGGCCTGTTTACGTTTTGCGTGGGGAAGGAAAACTTGACGTCCAAGCTATAAGCTACTAATGTATCATGTATCATAAAGTAGTAGTACATCTATGATAGTATTTAGTATCAACGCCTTTCAAATGTCAAGATGACTGTTTTTTCTTTTCTTTTTTCTGTCGGCTTTACTGTTTCCTCTTTCCTTTTCACTTATAATTATATTAGATTGAAGCAACAATTACATACAGTATGATATAAAAAACCCGAGTACATACCCTGGTAGCTACAACTAGTACTAAAAGGTTCACCGCCAACATGACTTGGACCTTTTGAAATTGCCTTAGGGCCTGAGTGTGTATACAAGAAACCTGAGGCAACTTTGAAGTCCCCGCCCATACAAAGAAAGTTCAAACATCCCCGCGGGTAAATAACACCTCGACCGCCTAAACTATGAGACCTTACTATACTAATGTTGTTGACCTGCCATCAGACCACATGTCTAGATTTTTGTTTCCCACGATATAGATCACCGAGGACTAAACTCGTCAGAATCGAATCACATCTCGGCCAAACATCGAGGGAGACAAATTAGTCTGCATGTCTGGATATTCAGAATATAAACTCTCCGCCGCTTTGGAGGGCCACAGTGACGATGTAAGCTACTCTCTTGGTACTATTGGCTTGCTGCGAAATGTAACAATTTGGGCGTTTAGGTTCGTGCTGTGGCCTTTCCAAACGCTAGCACCCTACTGTCGGCTTCTCGAGATTCCACGGTGCGAATCTGGAAGCTTGTTTCGACTCCACCTCCGACATTCGACTATACAATTTCTTCTCATGGATCGGCCTTCATAAATAGCTTAGCATATTATCCCCCATCTCCCGAGTTTCCCGAGGGCCTGATTCTCTCAGGCGGCCAGGACACTATCATTGAAGCTCGGCAGCCGAAGAAGGCGGCAGCTGACAACGCAGACGCAATGCTGCTCGGCCACGGACACAATGTTTGTTCTATAGATGTGTCCTCAGAAGGTGGATGGGTAGTGAGTGGGAGCTGGGATGCCTCAGCAAGGCTTTGGCGGGTCGGGAAATGGGAGAATGAGGTTTCATTTGAAGGACACGAGGGTGGCGTTTGGGCGGTATTAGCGTATGACAAACACACCGTCATCACCGGTGAGTAATTTACTGGGATCGAAGTGCGTTGATTCTTTTGGCCATAAGCTTAAGGGATGACAGGTTGCACTGATAAAATCATCCGGGTCTTCGACACGTCCGGACGCTTGTTGCGAAACATTCGTGGTTCAACTGATGTCGTGAGAGCTCTATGCAAGATCCCGGATAATCACCCTTCCGGAGCACAATTTGCATCGGCAAGCAACGATGGCGTGATTAGACTATTTACCATCAAAGGAGACCTGATTGCTGAACTGCTCGGACACGAGAGTTTCATCTATTCACTGGCATCCCTTCCTTCAGGCGAACTTGTCAGCTCCGGTGAAGACCGCACCGTGAGAGTTTGGAATGGAACCCAGTGTGTTCAAACAATCACCCACCCTGCGATCTCGGTCTGGAGCGTGGCTGTATGTGCCGAGAACGGAGACATTGTCACCGGTGCCAGTGATCGTATCACTCGCGTGTTCAGCCGACAAAAGGAGCGCCAGGCAGAAGCCGATGTGATCCAGCAGTTCGAAGCCGCCGTGAGGGAGTCGGCAATCCCCCAGCAACAGGTCGGAGATATCAATAAAGAGAAGCTCCCTGGCCCGGATTTCCTTAAACAGAAATCGGGGACTAAAGATGGCCAGGTTCAAATGATTCGAGAAGATAATGGATCCGTTACAGCTCACACCTGGTCTGCAGCGGCCCAGGAGTGGGTAGCCGTGGGCACGGTTGTCGACTCAGCCGGCAGTTCGGGAAAAAGGACAGAGTATCTTGGCCAGGACTATGACTATGTCTTTGATGTCGATATTGAAGATGGAAAGCCCCCTTTGAAGCTCCCTTACAACCTTTCACAGAATCCTTTTGAAGCCGCTACTAAGTTCATCCAGGACAACGAACTGCCGATCAGCTATCTTGATCAGGTTTCAAACTTCATTGTTCAAAACACACAGGGTGCCTCTATAGGGCAGTCATCTCAACCTCAGCAGCAATCGGGTGCTGATCCATGGGGCCAGGAGCGGCGGTACCGCCCAGGGGAGGTTCCCCCACCGGTTCAACACGCTTCATCTCCGGAGACGCGTCCGAAAGTGGTACCCCAAAAGACATATCTCTCAATTAAATCTGCAAATCTCAAAGTTATATCTCAGAAATTGCAAGAGTTGAACCAACAGCTGGTCTCCTCTGGGTCGAAAGATATATCTCTCAACCCCCCTGAAATGAATACGGTTATGACCCTGTGCCGTGAATTGGACTCATCTAAGTCCCTAAATGCAGCATCGCCTTCACTGCAGACGGCGATCTGCCTCGCACTAAAAGTGGCCACGCTCTGGCCAGCAGCTAACCGGCTCCCGGGTCTTGATCTTCTCCGGTTACTTGCGGCCGCAACACCCTTGACGGCGTCGGCAAAATATGGCGATCAAGATCCGATATTAGCGATCCAGTCAAGCGGCGTGTTCAACGCTCCAGTGAATGTAAACAACGTGATGTTAACGGTCCGAATGTTTGCCAATTTCTTTGAAACTCAAGCCGGTCGGGGGCTTGCAGTTGGCAGATTCGATCCAATAATGAGTATGGTAAAGTCACTCACTACCAAAGACAGTAGTCCAAATCGCAATCTCACGATCGCTGTTACTACGCTCTACATTAATTATTCAGTCTATCTAACCTCGGAAGGACGGGAGATCGCACCCGAATCTTCCGAACAAGCCCTCGTCCTGCTTGATGAGTTGGCTAAAATCCTTTCGAAGGAGAAGGATTCGGAGGCAGCCTACCGAGGGCTTGTTGCCTTGGGTACTCTCGTGGGCGGACTTGGTGAAGAAGTGAAATGCGCCGCAAAGGAGATCTATGCTTTTGACAGTATGCTATCCGGAATGCTTGATACCAGTCTTGGTAGGGAACCTCGAATCAAGGGAATTATCGGCGAGATTACAAGTCTGATCTAATCGAATTATGCATGCGCCATCATCTGATGATTAGTAGGGGATTATTCCTTGGAATCTTTGGAGTAATTTTCGTCATCCCGTGATATTATCAATCATCACAAGGCTTTACATAGAGTGCAATGAATAGAAATATACCGGGAATTGGTTTTTTTTTTTTTGCTTTTCCTCCCTACATACTCTTTATTTCGGAATTAATAAATGACAAGTCGGACAAATCGAACATACCAGGTAATGCTTAAAATCCGCCATACTGACTATATACCAAAGAGTGCAAATCAATTTGGACGGAAAATATCTGGAATAGTTCCGAGACTATCTACAGTTTTCCATCCGCATTAACATCCACTTCGATGATCTGGTCAATTCCTGGATACTCCGGACAGTCCAGGTCATATTTCTCCGCAATTGACTTTGTCAGAAATCTGCCGCCTACGAAATGCCTGCCATGGTACCATTTTACGCATGGCTTCGGCGCCGTCAGGCTGATCAGTGCTTGGGGCATAAACTTAGAACCGGGGCCCTCCGATGGAGGGCCTTTCTCGATGTCCCAGGAGCTGGGGGCATCAACGCTCAGAACTGGAACGGAAGTCGCCTCCATTTGCGAGATAATTGAAGGGAAAGGTTCACGGAGGGAGCCGCTGAACGAGAAGCCGAAGATAGCATCAACGATTAGATCTGCGGATTTCAATGTCTCTGTAAAGTCGGGAACGAATGGGACGGAGAGATTCTTGAGCTGAGTTTTGAGCCGCTGATCATAGGAACACATATGTATATATCAGACAAAGTTGCGAACGTTCTAAAATAAGACAGGGGAGGTGTCACACACCTCGTATAATTCATTCTTGCCTTGCTTCGGGTAGTAAACCGAGGGTTTGTAGCCGTAATGAGCAAGGTGACGAGCTGCGACCAACCCATCTCCCCCTGTAGAGACGGCTTAATATATACCTCCCTATTGAAATCCAATTGAGATGAAATGGCAAGTAATGTACCATTATTCCCCGGACCACAAACGACTAATATGCTCTTCCCCGCACTCAAGGGATGGATGCGATACACTGCCCATTCAGACCCAAACCTGCTTTTAGTGTCATCTGGTCCTGCAAAAAAAAAAGCCAGAAATGCTAACTATACTAGAAAGGCCGTAAATATTGTACTATACCAGCTTGCGAGACAGAAAGACCAGCAAGTTCCATTAGCTGGTCGAGCGAGAAACCGCCAATATTAATGTCTATCAGATCCTTGTCGAGAGCTGCTGCATCTTTGGAGGAGATTGCCTGGGAGAGAGTGCGGATTTAATATATTAGTGCGGTCGATCGATCGACGACTAACGAGAAATGAAAATGACTGATATATCAATCAAATGAGGCCGTACCTTCAGGGCCATACTGCTTGTGGTCTCTGCACTAGAGTAGTAGTGTCGGGCCGATGCAAGAATGAAGCTGTTCAAGTTGTTCCTTTGGGTGAGAAGTGATCGCGATCGGAATGTTAACCGGAACATTCAACGAAAGAGCTCGAGGTCTAAACCAGCATTAATACTGGGAAAAAGCAAACCTGTGCTGCATTCAATTGAAAGATCAACAATGACATTCCTATTTTGAGATCTTGTTGTCGTTCCCGTAGGTCATTCAATATTGCGTCATAGGTGGACTACGGTAGTTACGGCTAGGTAGTTTCCGGAACCTGACGGATTAACTCTTTCTCCTGGCGCCGCTCAGCGTACTTTACTTCAAGCTTCTCCTGTGGTGAGACTTCAGGACTCATCCAATATGGTTGTCAAGATACGTCTTTCCCGCTTCGGGAACAAGCATTCCCCCTTTTACAATATCGTGGTCGCGCAAGCACGGTACGTTGCTTCTTCCGGCAGTAGTTCTACATGTCAAAAAAAAAAAAAAATTTTTCGCTCATGAGCTGTAGCAAGGCATATATATAAGCTGTGTGTGGATGGAATCGACAATAGCCCCTTTTAGGAGATCGCGAATATATATACACCTTGATCTGCTCCAATTATCGTGACAATTGATGTGCTAACCAAGCTTCTTTCTTATATAGCTCGGCCCGTGACTCCAAACCTTTAGAGGTCATCGGAACCTTCAACCCTATCCCCCAGAAGCCAACGAATCTCTCGGAGGAGGAAGCCCGAAAAGCAAAGCTTTACAAGGAAGTCACGCTGGATAGGTCAAGAGCGAAGTATTGGCTTGGTGTGGGCGCTCAACCCAGCGATAGGGTATGGCGCCTGTTGAGCATGGTATGTAGAGGTCTGAATTGGATTTGCCCTTCTTTTATTATAGATTCTCATTTAATTGTCTTTCTCTAATTCCACTAAACTTGCACTGACAGGAGTCAATTCATACATAGGTGGGCTTAGTTGAGCCCAAGTTAAAATTCACAGAAGAAAAATTGAAGGTGCCCCAGTGAATCATAATGTGGTGCACATGTCCAAATTTTGGTTTCACCCAATGAAGCCGCCACACACATACCGAGAGACAAAGTCTGCGGCACTGATTCCTGTTTTAGGAATTCAACTGAGTGTGAATCGGGTTTAGTCTCTACATCGATCATCTTGGGGCGAAAAGCGATGGATTACCATCAGTTTCACTATATTCCATGGCTGGCTTATAGACCCATTTATCATGATAGATATTCTTCATTAAGCATTTTCTAGGCGTTGAGCGAACTTTTGGCACCAGGAGGCATGGTTAAATCACTGCCTCTTTGGAATACTTCCGGTGCATGTACATACCGCACATACATACGTACATCCATCCATATATATACTCTGTCTTCTCTCTTATCGGCAGTCTCATGACGTCCGCTTCTCTACAGTAATACCCTAGTTTTAGCAAGATGAAGTCAGTCTATCTCTGGGTTCAACTCCTTGGTCTTAAATCAACCGTTCGCTCATCTTTTCATACTCAACTCAATTAAACTAGGGATGGAACAGCAAAGGCGTGTGCCATATGGTGGTATCTCATAAAGGATGGTTTTCGGGGTCGTTGACTCAATTTTTCAGTAGGGAGATGATTGTATTTACAGGCCAGGCGTTCACTGTCACGTCCCCATTGTATAGCAAACTGATGGCGATCATCTGTTGCCCTAGGGACATTACAACTCAGATCAGCCCCGTTTCGGTCAATCCCATCTTTGGAAGGGCGCTTGTGGGTGTATTTGTAGGTATAATTCAAATATTCAAACTGAGGATTGATGCTCCGCCGTGACCGGAGAGATATAAGCAAATAGATGTTACATATCAAGATCGCTGATCAGGACAACGAGAAAGGACGGGATTGCAAAATAGTAAATACTGGGTAGCCTTTGAATAAATCAAGACTCTGACCATTCTGACTCCTCTAGTCTATTTGGCTAGTGGTGTGACAGAACTTCCTGCTCGTTTTGAGGGACTACCTGTAAACCGCTCGTGCTGCTTAACCATCCTCGAGTTCCAACCTCGCCATTCGCCGCGAGATCTATCCATATGGTTAATGGTCTTGGCCAGTAGTGTGTTTTTTGCCTTTGAATATTGTTGTCAGAGCGCATACTATTGGCTTGGCCAGTTTGGTCTACCGCACCGTCGTGTACACAAATGCGAGCGTGTTGAGCGGAAATTAGATCATTGTCCCACAAAACCAAGCCCCATGACGCGTTACCATTTTAGTGACGACATCACGACGATAACAATTCAACCGAAAATATTCATGTCAATGCAAGCCATCTGAAGAATAAGTCCTCCGACCGAAGGCCCCGGAAAGGAAGAGGTGAAGGGGTAGTATGATTGCGAAGCGCTCCCTTCCTGTGTGTCGGTATCAATTCCTCAACTAGCTCGACTGAGCTTGACTGCATTGCCGAGAACCATAGTTTACATTTGCCGACAATCCCCCACAGGGTGCTTTGAACCGTCGTTAATCTGAAGATCTAGATGTTGTATGATCTTAGAGATGGTAGACTAGTAGGGCTCATGCCGGTGCTGAGACCTCTCTGAAATGTTTCAATAATGCCCAAGGGGATAAAGGCTTTAATGCCCCAAGGATGATCCACCGTGAATATGCTGTCATGGCGGACCCCGAGAACGGATGCTGAATCCCGCAGCCAATAATCAGGAGAATATGTGGAAGGTTTCTGGACCGCAGTTTGCCCTGAAGGATTGTATCATACAATTCCAATGGCGTGACGAGGCGCTATTGAGAACAAGCCCATCAATATCTATTTTTAATGCCTCTGGGATACCAATGGAAGTTTGCGAGTCGATCTTTAGCCAGCTGTCATAGGCCAATGAGAGCAAAAAAAGTTCCCGGGAAATGGCCATTGACAGCCCTGTTATTGCTAGGTCAACATTGATGTCAAGAGACACATAAATGGGAACGCGGCAGAAGTGTCAAAAAGCAGATGAAATGATGACGAGAACACAAGTAATGTCACGCACCAGCATAAACACAGACTACTAATGACACATGAGACATGCTGATAAATGGACGACACAAAGACATTGTGACTGTTATGACGGCTGGGTAAAAGATTGACTTGATGTATCCATGGCCAGTAAACGAATGACGTACCCAAAGGGCCGAGAAGAAAGGACTCACTTGTGTATTGTAAATGTTGCGGAGTGAGGTGTTCCTTATGTCTGCCGTGTATCACGCTCTGTTCGAGATGGGATTGCCCTGCCCAATTCGCATCAAATACAGCTACTAAAACGCCCTCATCGACCCCCCAGAAAGAGAAGCGAAATAGTATTGATCCGTAGCCCCCTCGCCCACAACTTACAAGTAGTATATGGTGGATTCTTCACGAAAGCCCAAGAACACAAGACACGATACCGTGGCGCTTACACGTAGTATGGAGACAAAGGTACTTATTAATGCGAATAGGTGCTGTCTATCGGTTAGCCGTTGATCAACAACTTGGGGTTTCCTTTCCGTCACTTGAGATTCAAGCCGGTTGTTCGTCAGGAACGAAGCTAGAATCTTTCATACTCTGATACACATCTTACCGTATCGGACCTGCAAGTCCCAGCCTGCAATAACTAACTGTCTGATATCACTCCTCTTGCACGAAGGGTAAAAGGCTCGATAGGATTTCTTGCTCAGCCTCCCCAAGGAACACTTGAATGATGCTTAGTACTAGTCCAGCTGACTGATGCATATGGCTTTGCAAAAGAGAATGAATCGAACAATGCCTTGTTTGCACATGACCAAGTAAGTTATAAAAAAATCCGCTCTTTCTAGTTCTCCATTTCCATTCTTACTCCACGCTTAGCTTGTCTTAGCTTTAGTCCGGGATATCTCGAGCATCGATGTAAAGCCTGTCATCTGAAATAATCGGGCCGCGAACCTATGGTCGAGAGCTTCAAAAGCTGTACATACCTGATTAAGGCGTTATTGATTTACTATCAGATCTGCTAAACACAAATTATACTCCAATCCGGGAAAACAATGACCTGCAGCTGAGAGATATATTCTTGGAACCGGTACAAGCACGAGGAGGAAACACATAGATACTACTACTAATAGCAACATCCAAGTAGCATCTGGTCTCGTGAGAGGTCCACCATCCAAAATAGTAGTGTCTCTCTTAATTGGAGATTCTTTCTTTAATGTGAGACATCTTCGCAAGGCTTACCTCATGACATGGTGAGCTACAAGACTATCCAAGGTAAAGAATGGGTCTATGTATGTTGCATTAATACAGTAGAAAACTGGTTAACAGAAATACCGAAAATTACATGGGGTGTCTAATAAGGCAGTCATTTCAACAACATGATTTTCCGGCACAGTCTATATAGCAAGTTTTCGACATAAAAAATATTAGATATAAATCGAGGACAGCGTTGTGTCGATAATATGATTCTGTGGTGAAAACCTGAAACGAATAGGAAGTTGCTCCTCAGGTGGAACAAATGTCTCTTGTCAACGTTATTATCTATATATACTATATATATAGTATCTACTACTACCTGACGTGCCCGCTCTTCTGAGAGAGCTCTAGTAAGCTTTCAACCTCTGATAGTCTTTGATCTATAGATGGTGCACACTCCCGGTATCAAAGCGGGTGACTACTAGGCAACTAATGCAGGGATCAATTTCTATAGGTTCGCATTGAAATGCTTAGCATTACCGGCCCTGGGCGGAGCCCGATCAGCCAAGTATCCGGTCATCCAGACTTATTATTTAAGCCAGAAGGCTATGTACAAGGCTTATTATTATCGCTAAAAAAGTACGTTTTTATTATTCATTCTTGAAGCTATGTACACCGTATTTCATCGGAAGTTGAACGGACGGAGTTTCTGTTTAGTATGTACAATGTACCCCGTAACTAGGAATGACGCAAATATTAGTTCGATAATTGTAATATGGGTGCAACCTCTCGAGGGAACGGTAGCCTTCGATTATTATTTTAGAGGTACATGTATCTACTGGAAATGTTTATCTCAGTTACATAGCTGGATAGGGAAATGTTGGTGTTATGTTTGTTGCTAATAATACATGCATTGCCACCAGCCTCAAGGTGGCGCACAAATCATTCCGTAAACGGTATGCTACCAGTAACCAGTTCAGCTCTACGCTAGTGAGTTCGGCACAGCTATCGGTTAAACTTATTCTCAAGCCATCGGACTATTTTTACCATAACTCTGCCCGCAGCGCAGGGCTCAACTTAAGCCAAGCTTATTGGCTGATCCTTCGAGATGACGTTGTTGACATGGCGTTGCAGTTCAGCCAGTGCGTTTACGAAGCTTACGAGAGTACACGAGAGTCTTTAATTTTATATAAGAAGTCGTTATCGATCCCTTCACTTTCCACTTTTTTTTTTTGCATCACAAGTTGCTGAGGCAGAAAACCGTTTTGATAACTACTCGTCCCTACAATTGCTGCTGTTGCCCTACGCCAGTTGCCTTATATATCGTTGCATTTATTACAAAATATCCACCCGGTCAATCTCAATCACCATGCATTTTTCCATACTCTGTCTATCAGCTCTTGCTGGATCCGCCCTAGCTGTCCAAGGCGATTTTCGACGTGTCCCTCGTTGGGGCACGGGTATCTATTCGACACCGACTTCTCCAACACCAACTTCTTCTTCTACATCTACAACGTGTACGACTTCCTCTGGGTCTCCTTCTGGAACTCCTATTCTATCACCAACGAGTTCTGTCACATCGACTCTGAGCCCTTTATTTCCGACCGGAAGTCCCTCTTCTCTCTCGTCTTCCACTGGAACAGGTGGCGGAGGCCCTCCTCTTTCTTCTCCACCACCGACCGGTCCAGGTTCTGGCAGTGGGCAGACTACCACCATCACGGAGACCATCACAGTGACCACTTTTGTGCCTTGCTCTACGGCAGTCCTTACCCAAGGAGGCTCAACCTTCTATTCTACTTGGCTGACTACTTCAACCTACATCACCACCACCTGCATCACCACCACCACCCCTCAAATCACTCAATCGCCTCCCAACGGTTATCCCAATGGCTCTCCTAATGGCGGTTCTCCTAATGGCGGTTCTCCTAATAGCGGTTCTCCTAATGGCGGTTCCCCCAATGGCGGTTCTCCTAATGGTGGTTCTCCTAATGGACCTGCAGCTCCTGGTGGCATCTGCCCGCCAGCTTCTACTGTGACTGTGACTGTCTATGGCGCTCCTGGCACTGGCCCAGGTGGCTATTCGGGACCGTGCAAACAGTGTCAAACCATTACCTTCGTCAACGTCATCGGGCAAACCACATCTTTCGTCGTGCCACCTCCCTCTCAAGTCACTCAACCGGGCCCAGATCCTTCTTTAGCTGGACCTGGACTCCCAGGTACTGGTGTAAGCACTCCTGTTATCACCACCCCGGGCCCCAGCTCAGTGCCAGTACCTTCACCAATCGTAACCCTAAAGAGAAGAGGCCGAAAAAATCCGCAAGGACGCAAAAATTAGAAAAAAGTTATAGATGCTGGAGCTCGTTCTCGAAATCATTCAAGCCCTTAAAACTGCCTGTGGAGGTTGTCTATTCCCTCCCTCAGTTTGTTTAATTTTCACGTCTTTCTTCCAACTCGTGCATAAAGCGTGGCGTTGTTTTCGATGTGTTTTCTCAATTTTCATACTTATAATGTCTATTGTATTAGAGATATCATGATATACATGCCGGATGTCAATGTCATACATCACTCATTAATTAGCGCAATAGTTTAGAGCTCTTTAAGATCTCACCGATTAATAGACATAGTCATGCCCCATTATTTTTATTTATTTATTTATTTATTTTGGTAATAGTAGTTGATAATGTAAATGATGGCATTGTCGAACATTGTTTGCAACAAAGTATACATCATCAAATACCAATTCCGTTTTCGTGCCTAACCAACCACTGTTTTTGTACAAACTAAGAAGCCTTAACTAAGCAATTTGCACTTTGTTTATACCACCGCCTACCTCCAATTTTGAGCAATTTCCCCATAGAAAGGCCAAAATTTGGGGTATTCATCATCATGTTAGGTATAGGTACGTTGGTAGGTACATTTGAAGTCTCAGAGTGGATATGGATACTCATCATCATTTAGCCAGGTTAGCCCCACTTGTGCAGGGCACTAACCCTCGGGAGAGTCGCGCCTTGGCTAGACTACATTTATCATAGCCCCGATTTTGACAGGGGAGGAACCGATACTGTAACTAGTTAGAGCTGCCCCGAGTCCGTGCGCAAGCCTCAAAAATTGGCGTTGCGCTACAACCTTCTTCATTAACTTTATTGGGATTAGCTAAAGTAGCCATCCCACCTCAGTTTCCTGTTCAAAAATGGCAAACTTTGCTTAACGTATTTTTCTAAAGATGATTGCTTAATATGCATTCTAGTCAGATTACATAGGCGCTCAAAGAAGAAAAGAAAGTGCGATACAACTTACAACAACTTACAAGCGAGAGGCATAATACTGTAAGCCTCCGAAAAAGTGGGTCTGTGTGCCCTAAACCCTCGAGGGCGTGCAACAAGGCTTTTCCCTTAGATACAGTTACCAATGAAGAAAATTTACAATATGGATCGCCCTATTATATATTGCCCTCCCCATCAGATGTGTACATGTGCTGGTAGGATGTGACTCGATCCATAGAGTCATCAAGTCTATCACATTCATCCCTGATTAATTCTGCCCCCTCCAGCCATCTCTATTCCAGTCGGCGTAGACCGCAGGCTGATTCCAATCCGAATTGGACAATGTGTGTTGGCTCTGATCGTTCTTCGTACTGTTCCTGACGAGTCGCTTTCGGGTGAGGATATTTTATGATAGAATTTTTCGCGTTCGATGTCTAACGCCTCAGACCTTGACTGGCTGTGTTGAGCCAAGAATCCAAAATCAAGCTTTGGGACGAGGAGAAAGACAACAACTTGAATACAAACATGGCCATGGTTCGGGTATTGGTAGTTGCGGGTATACCGTATAAGTTTGACATCAAACTGTTACACGCTACCAACCAGCAAGCTAGAAGGACCGTCCCAAGATGGATGCCAGAGCCATGATCCCACGCGTAAAAGCTCAGTAAATCATTGTGATCTCAGATCTGGGTAGGCAGGGTGTCCTGTCGACATCTTGAGGAGGATTTATCTGATCAATCGGATTTTCTGGGACTGGGGCGTTGATAATAGGTCGACGGAAAGGTCGACGGAAACCGTCTGTACTCGAGGTAGTCTCCATCGCTCCAGCTGTCTCCATACTCTGAATTCCACATATATTAGCCTTACTATCAAGGTAAGGTTGATAGGTTCAGGACAGACTGCAGATATGACGATGCAGGGATTTCCAAACCCAGTGTAACCAACGTCGTCATCCTACTCTTGATGCTCCTGAGTCCTCAGCACCTCAGCTATACTTCCCCTACATTTTGCACCATCAAGATCAAGCTCAATATCTGAGTTCAATCTTGTTCAACCCTTACCTCAGTACCCTCAGCCGTTAATAGTCTGAGGGTACTGAGGTAATTCAACCCTTTTCTCAAGAGTCATGATGTCATCCTTACCAGCCGCGCCAAGCGTTTCTAGCCTTACTACGCTAAGCTTATTTAGCCCCACGCTAATCCACTTCTGCCATGGCTCTCGCGCTACCGGTACCCCAGCCGGAACATTCATGCGGCCGAAATTTATCCTAATTCCTCACGGACATTGTACGATTCGGAGTCCTTGTTAGTTATCCAAGAAACCTCCTCCCAGCAAATGATGCCCCCGAAGCTATGCAGCTTTTCTTTGACGTGTCGTAAACACCCTTTCATCAGTTCTCTACTGGGTTTTGCGCCTAAACTTGATGGCGGCCTTCGCCACATCCCCTGGTATCCCGGAAATATTTGCCTTACTCGACTATATCACCTCCCAAACGGTTCTCGATATGGTCGTCCGGAACGCAATTGTTCGTGAAAAGAGACATCAAAGACGCTTTTCGTTATATCCCCCTGGCTCCCAACATCCAATGGCTTTTGGGGTTTCATTGGGAAATTCAACTTTACAATGAGACCTGTCTACCATTCGGCTTACCTACTGCGCCCTTATATCCAGCCTTTTGCGCCGAGGGCTTTCACTAGATACTCCAGTCATACGTGAACTGGGACTCCTCGCCCACTATCTCGACGGCTTTATTCGTGTAACCTCACGACGTCGCCACTCGGAGGGTTCTGGTGCATATGGCCGACGGAAGTTATATCAAGGGACCCTTCAACCCAAGCTTTCGCATCCCCATGCGATCATCCTACATTAACATTTGAGATTAATATCTACGAGCTCAAGACCGTCTTGATCGCTCTCCAAACCTAGGGGTCCCATTTGTCCCACAAGTCCATCATTGTCTCCACCGAGTGCCACCACCCAATCGGGCCTTCGCAGGCTCGCTTTGAAAGATCCTGATAGCATATGGTGGATGCCATATGATCATCGCACTACGAGCTCAAGGCCATCTTGATCGCTCTCCAAACTTGGGTGCCCCATTGGTCCCGCAAGTCCATCATTGTCTCCACTGACAGTGCCACCGCCCAATCAGACCTACGGAGGTTCACACTGAAAGATTCATCTGAAAACAAGGACCACAATTTCTTCACTTCAAACCCACCTGATTGGCTAGCCTGCCTGTACTAACAAACATTGGCAAAAACATCGAGAACGCTACCATCCAGAGGATTTAATATCTCACCAAATAGAACAAATAAACCTCACTGAAGACAGCGACGATGACAATGACAACTCCTTGAATCTAGAGAAGTACATGAGCGCTCCTTACAACCCACGGCCAGTGACGATTGCAATGTTGACGGGTTCGAAAAGTATACCTCCTCCCCTCCCCAAGAGGACTCAATAGGAATCGATTGGACAAAAGTATCCTGACCTGGTCCAATTCGCTCTCGACCACGCGGCAATTCCTATTTCGAGTTCCGAATGCGAGCGGTCCTTTAGCAGCGCCAAGTTTGCTCTTACCCCATTGAGGTCAAAGATGAAATCTGACCTATTCGAGGCCCTTGAGACGCTGCGCGCTTGGTATTTGGAGGACCAGGTACAGAGGAAACAGGAAATGGACCGTGTGCAACGGGATATATCGGAGGCTTTGAGGGACGGGGAGGGGAGGGTGTATCACGCGAGGAATGAGAGTTACTACTTAGCTCTTCTAGTAGTATTTTCTTATTATTATTAGAATATGATTTGAGTAAAACAATGGTGTGAGGTCTGCCCCAACGCGTCCTCAGGGTACTTTGATTTTTTTTCTTAGCACCAGACCACGCTTTTCTATGCACCACACCTCGACAGCCTCTATTATTTCACCATGGACCATCCTGTTAATATTTCCCATTGAAGAACAGCCCTTAGATGGCCGTACAGCGAGCTATCAATGAGGTGCTTGAGTGTTATCGCACTAATCGACCGACGAAGAACTACGAGCCAAAACAACGCGAATGGAAGGCAAGCATTCTATTCTTATTTTGAATGTTACTTAGGCAATTACTATTGTTAAAAAAAAATCACTCTTGCTATTGCCAAAACATCCCCTTCTTCTATCGCTAAAAACTCACCAATTGCTCTTACTAATTATGTGTGAAATAGGCCTGGTGTAAGAAGATGGCATTTGCAAAAGATCTGCCGGGGATTACGTTGATAAAGGGAAACTGCTTCTCTTCATCAAAGAAGAAGTCGCAAGCCGCCCTCCATGACGAGGGGCCCGTCTCGAAGCTGAAAAACGGCGCAAGCGGCAGGCATCATCGGCTCAGCAGCCTAAGTCGTCAAAGCGGAGGAAAGAGCCGGGGCCTACAGACAGGCTCCAAGGGGCCAGAAGCTGGACCAAACTTTGAAGCTTTGGCGGGAACAGAAAATGACTTTACAGTGCTTTATCGATGCCTGGGTGTACGACTGGAAGGCTGGTGGTGGATCGCCTACAAATACAATTATCCGAGGGATGTGCAAGTGTGTTGGAGCGTGATTATCACAAATTCAGAATCGAATAATTATGGACCAATGAATGTTAGAGCTGCGTATTGGATGCCTGCTGACCCTTCTCCATTGAATACCGATGCCAATTTCAGGTCGATCTATTGAAGTCTGAAGAAAGCCCAGTTCGTTACCAATCTTGGCCCAAGCGTCGACATACCCACACGTCGTAGAAGCCTCTACGGTGTGGATTGGATTGGTTCGTTACCCACTCTGAAATCCGCCATATCGATGCACATAGTGGGCATGTCGGCCTCAGTCACCGTAGTCACGCATACACGCGAAGAATACCTTTTGCGGAGATAATGGCGTCTCAGCTCCTAGAATTTGAGGAACTCGCACCGAAAGTCCATCCGCTGCCAGATATATTAGACGGACTCGCGAATAAATCATGGTGTCGAGGAATAGCCCATGGAACCCGGAAGATATGAGCTACTCTACTCCGGTCCAAGCAAAACCCGTCGTGACGTATCTCGGATAGCAGACTATTGGTGCTGCGAGTAGGATTCGCTTTTTGTAGTATAGGCTGTGAGGAGACATGGCTCGCCCTAGGATACCATCGAATAGCCTCTAGTTGCTCTTGGCTTTACATATTCTCGTCTCTCACAGGCACGAACGAGAACCTTGATCTGGTCTATGTTGAGGTTGGCGCAATCCTCAATTTGATTTGAACATCATGGGCACAGTCACTGGCTCCTTCACTTGTTTAATGCTGTCTAGTAACAGCAGAAGAAATTTATAGCGATGATCCCCCCTCTTCTTCCGAAATGAGCTCTTTGATCTAATGTCTGTTTGAAACTTCCTTTGTTTACTTCATTATTGCTATAGCTATTTCAGGAAGTGCATGCTACAGGTTAACCGTTACCGGGCCCGGCTAATAAGATTAACCGTAGCACTTCCTGAAATAGCAATAATGAAGCAAACAAAGGAAGTTCCAAACAAATATATATAGAAATCTCAGTCTAAGCGACCTCTGGGAACTTCCGACTCAGGAAAGCAACATGAAGGCGGCGAGACGACAGGCACTACCACTACCTACATAGGAATCCGGATTCCATATCGTTGATGGTCAGCAACTCACTATAACAACTTACAAGCATCTTCAAGCGCCTTCGTCTTTGACCTTTTGCTTTTGCCAACTACAAATTGATTCTATTTCAATAATGCCGGACAATAGTAGTGTGCTTAAGACGTTCTTTTCACAAGCTGGCCGGGGCCGGCCACAGAAGACCAAGACCAAAAGTTATCCGAGGGGTTCCAGGGTCAATAATAGAGAGAAACATCCGGTTGCAGACCGTAGCTCGAGCAGAGTAACCCACGAAGAAAGTGGCTCACTAACCCATGGCAAACCGAGCAGCCTGAGCCATTCTTCGCTCATCGAAGAACTTCAAAGCCGGGTTGACTCGCTATGCGAACGGCTTCAAGATAGCGAAAGTACCATCCGAGAGCAGCATATTCAACTCCTGAAATATCGGGCCGACCTGTACGCGAATCACCAGACGCCAGATATAGAGATAAATGGGAAATATCAGCATTTCATCGGCGTCGCCACACAGGTGGCTGGGAATATATGTGACGCAACGGGGTACAATACAAACGTCGTGGATTCTGTCATCAGTCGAATGATGAATGAAGAAAGCCGTACTGTTACCGAGCTGAGAGCTCTGTCGGGTCTTTTGAAATCTCCATCTTATAGTCGTTCCCTCCATCGCTCTGCAGTAGCCATGGTTCTGTTCCTTTCAGTCGAACGATGGGTTTTCCCACCCAGATGCTTCTCTACAGGAATCTCTCAGGATGAGAATGGAAGTTTCTCAGATGTGTTAGAGAGTTTTCTAGTGGATATGCGGGAGGATACTCCAGACACAGGTATGTATGCGATTAATGAAATTCATGTTAAAGATTACCTAATAAACCGCTGACATTTGACTGCGATGCTTCTCAGAACGTGAATGTCGGCTCCAAGAAGCGGAAAGATGGCGTCTTGGAACAGTGCTCCGAATCTCTCGAAGTAGATCAGGCGTTCATAGGAGAAAAGGGGACAAAAAAGTGGTGTTGGATGAGCTACTCAAGTTGTTCGCAGTTCCAGAGGATCACTCGGAACTGCAGCGTAATTTCGCCAGCTTTATCGTCGATGTATATGAGTTTTCGGACTTTCTTCATGAACAAAAGAGTGTCTACCTCTTCGAAAGGCTACATGGTCCATATGATTCGACCTGTATGGAGCACTTTCAAGATGCTCGACCAAGCGAAAAGTCAATGGAACCGCGCCCGGCCGGAGTGAATAATAATGTACTAGAAGTGGAAGTCTGCATATACCCAGCCCTGGCCAAAGTGGTTCCTATTGAACCTTTTCATTATTTTGTGTCCAAGGAAAAAGCGCTATTTGGTTCATGTCTCGCAGTGCACGAAGGCCGGGGATGTCCTAAGAACCAGCTAATCGGATTATAATTTATAGTATGTATCGCGATAATGAAGAATCAATGAAGCTTACAGAAATGGCTTTATTTAGACTAAAAACTAAAAATGGGGGGGGATCCTTATATCTCACCTTCCGGGTTCCTCTGCACAAGTTGCGCGTACTAGATTTTTGGCTTTATCTTTTTTTTTTTTTTTT